>OX457087.1:49526334-49811662 GCA_949752835.1 Empis stercorea | reverse complement strand
ATAAACGTACACATTTTTAAATATATAAATACTAATATCCATATATAGTCCCTTAACCGATAACAGACGAGGGTCCTATATTTGACACTGACATTTAATCCCTAATATCATTAGCTGAAATATAACTTTTTCAAATTTTTTCTTTCTTTTTTTGCATTTTCATCTTTTAATTTTCGAAAATGTTTTTATCCACTTGAAAAGTGTGTCTCTCTCTCTCTATCTACGTATATGTGTGTATGGTATGATCCCAATTATATAATAACAAAAGTAGTATATTTAAAATTTCGTTTTCTAAAATAATAAAAGGATCATCAGTTTACCACCAAACACTATAAATCATTTCAAGTATGGTCATCGTACCCAAAAATAAAAATATTTATGGGTTACAATTTTTCTATTCTATTTCTTGTGTCTTTGCATTATTATTTTTTTTTTAGAAAAAAATAATGTAGAAAAATTTACTGGTTGGGATATTTAAAACGTATACAAGGAATGTAAAACCAAAAAGAAGAATGAAAAGGATTAACTTTTAACTCTATACTGAACTGACTATTATTAAATATAAAACTGGTTAATGTTAACCTAAAAAAAAAAGGAAAGAATTAATTGAATGAATTTTATTTGACCTCATTTTCATATAGAAAATTGCAAGGATTAAATTTTTCAAAATTAAAAATTTCCTTAAAAACTATTTTTAAAAAAACTCTTTGATTTTAAAAGGAAAATTCGCATTTTTTGTTTGTAATTTATAAAGGATTTTCTTTCGACATTATAATGAAATTATGTCAAATTAAAAATTCTCTTTTTTTCGGTTATTTCATAAATTATGATTTTCTTTTTTTTTTAATTAAATTTTCCTTTACCTTTAATAATAATTTACCACCTTTTTTTTTTTTGGAACACGCAAATATATACACACACAAACAACTGGGTAACCAAAAAAATTATTATAACCTCTTTAAATAAAATTACTTGTTAATATTTATATCCTTTTGTGGCCCAAATATTTCCATTAACATGAAATATAGTATATATGTATATATGGTACGTTAAAATATTTTGTATGTTTCATCAACCTTCTGGAGGTCCTTTCATAATATACAACAATAACAACTAAAATACTGAGGAAAATTTAAATACTTACTTACTTACTTAAACGGCACTACAACCCTACTGGGTCAACGCCGAGACAAGAGAGTTTCTCCATTGGTCCCAGTTCTGCGCCGCCAGTCGCCAATTGTCGGCGACGTTGAGCCTTCTAACGTCCGCTTCAACGCCATCCTTCCATCGAAGATTTGGCCTTCCTCTTCTGCGCCTGCCCTCCGGTCTAGATTCGAAGACCACCTTTGCTGGAACTTGTTCGTCCATTCTCGCGACGTGACCTAGCCATCTAAGTCATTGGATTCGGAGTTTTTTGACTATGTCAGAGTCGCGGAAAAGTTCGTACAGCTCGTGGTTGTATTTTCGTCTCCAGACTCCTTCTTCGAGCGTAGGACCGAATAAAATAAAAATTTTAATAAAAAATTTAAATATCGTCTTATTATTTTCGTCCTTTTAAATATATAAATATTGTTTTTGGTTTTTGGTACATAAAAATGGTTCTTATTCTTGTGCAAGGCAACATTGATAACAAAATTCCATGAAAACTCGTCATACGCAATGTAAAGTGTCTAAGGCTCTGAAAATTTTAATGTTAAACCTTCGTACGGTGGCGGTGACATTTAAATATTCATCCGTTTCTGAAATATAAAATAATTCAATTAAAGTTTCGATTATTTTTTTTTTTATTAATATTTTCTATATATGTTGAAAAAAAAACAAAAAAAGGATATATGACAAGGATAGTAAAAATCTGCAATTTTCATATTTCCGTTTTTTTTTTTTTTTTATACAATTGAAAATATAATAATGAAAATTATTTATAACAGCGTAAACACTATATAATATTAATAACACAGAAAAACAAATAATAAAACAAGAAAGGACGATAGCAAATGTACTGAAATTTATACTAGATAACAAACACAAAAAAAAAAAAAAAAAAAATGCGCAATCGCTGAAATTTTTTATACATAAAAAAAATTAAAGGACTAAAAAAATTTTTTTTATTGACTGTTTGGTATATAGTAAAAGAAAATTCGTCCTTTTTCCGTATGTTGTGCATAATAAAAAAACAAAAAAAAAGGCAAAAGCAAAAAAATATTGTGTGTTTCTATATGGTCCGTAGGATATGGAAGGACGATATGCTGTTTTGAATTTTTTTTTTTTTTTTGTCTAGTCCTTAAATATCAGGCGGAGATTTTTTTTTTCAAGCAAAATAAGGACAAATAAAAATTGGAAAAAAAAACAAATATATATTTTAAAATTATTGTAGGTCATTTTTGTTGTTGTTGTTGTTGTTTTAGTATATGAATTAATAATATCCGATAAACAAACATTTTGCTTGGATGATTATGAATTTTTTTTTAGGTTGTCATATAAAATGTTTTTTTTTTTTTTAAATTCGAGGACAAATTGACAAAAATTTAAATATTTTGAGAACAATATTGGAAGATACTTACATGAAATTTTAGGCTAATTACCTTTAGTATTCATATAAATTACTAATTTTGTACTATATATAAATTAAATCAAACAAGCCCAGCCAGGAGTTCGTCATAAATTTCCATAAAATTATTAAAGCAAGAAGAAGACACAAAATTCCTTTCTTATACCTTTTAAAACATTCATTATTTTTTTTTTTCCTGTAAAATAAATCTAATCAAAAATTCAAATGCCTTAAAAAATTTATCACTTAAATATTTACTTATAATTTCAAGCAAAAAACTATATAGTAAAGTAGTTTTTATTTTTTGCTGTGTTTCGTTATCGTAAATCCCATAAAAACCAAAAAATCTTGTCTAACTACTTAAAGATTTCTATGCTAATGCTAAGTAAGTATAAAAATTTTCGCTCATTCTCCTTTTTTTTAGAATAAATCAACTAGAAAAACATGATATAATATTTAATTTTTTTTTTGTTCTTGTAGGCCTTAAGATAGTTTTTTTTCTGTTTTACTTACCTTTTTATGCGAAATTTTCATACCTGGCGCTATATATACACGATATTATTATTTAATGAGTTGTTATAGAGAGAGTATGGTTTATATTGTATACGACATGTTTTCGTATCATCATCATCATCACCGTCGTCGTCGTCGTCATCATCATCATCAGCGCCTTAAGTAAAACTCCTAATCAGTTTTTTTTTGTTGTTAGTTTGTTTGTAGATTTTTGTTCTTTCCATCATTTAAACTAACAACAACAACAAAACTAGTAACCTCTGATGTGTCGTGTATAGATATATAAGTTTAATCGTTTTATATTATTCTTTCATATCTCTTGTTATATTATAATGTCTTACCTTTTTTTTACCCACCACCACTAACTCCGCTTAATCGTTATTCTATTTGAACTATCGTCGTTGTTTCTAAACTAATTTATGATGTAAAATAAACTTATATAAGAACGCCCCCCGACCGCCCTTAGATCATTGTAACAAACAAGATTTGTATATAGAATTGTGTATAGCTTACATTATCGTGGATAAATATGTTTTTTAATATCGGTTGACAAGTCGTACGAACGTTGTATAATGAAGAAACGACGTTTTATAATACAGAATTTATCCATCAAAAAACCATGCAAACTCGTATCATCATAATTTTGTGTTATGGTAGTGCTTCTTCGTTTTCTCTATATATATACTAAATATTGGTTTCTTCACGTTACGAAAAAAGAACGTGTACGTTACGTGTGCCTACAAAAAATAACTCTTTCAATTCAATGAGCTAAAATTTTTATTATAAAAACAAATCTTATGAATCGAATCGGTTTGATTCGGGCACGCGCAAATCATCGTATAATACCGATATTAATGAAAACATATATATTTTATTTTACTATCAATGAAAATGGAAATTCTGGTTTTTTTTTATATGATGAAATGAAAAATGAGAAAAATTTATAAGAGAAAAACATAATACTATCACGATGAAGAGAATACGACGTTTTCGATTAAGAAAATGTTGTAGGGTTATAGCATAACTAAAATTAGTAAATCTAATATATTTATAATCCTTAAAATATCTAATAAGAATTTGCGACAACGATTCAGTATTGCGATCTTGGTTATTGAGCTTCAAAATCAAATTTGAGGCTGAATAAGCAAGATCGCAATACTGAATTCTGTAGTGGAAACACATAAAGTGATTTGTAATTGTGACTATCACATGATCTTACAATTTTCCATAGAAATTTCTATGGAAAGTTGTAAGATGTGATGATAGTCAATAGTCCTAAATCAGTTTATGTGATTCCACTTCTAGTTGCAACGCAAATCTCTATTAATTTCAGAAAATCTTTTAAACGACTTCTAACTAACAACTATGTAAATTATTAATTTTTAATGGATACTAATTAAAATTCTTGTTTTATCGTAAACATATATCGTAAAAAAGTTTACGATAAAAATTTACGATATTAAAATTTCTCTTAAAAATATATTAAAAACATATAAATAAATCAATGAAAAATCATAAAAATTAAGAGCAAAATAATTTATATGCTCTTAATTAAAATTTATGAAATTATATGCTTACTCTCAAAGCGACAGGGTTAACAAAACTAACGCAGTGATTTTAATGTTTATTCTATATGTTGCTTTTATGTAAACGCATATTATGCTTTTTCTTTTGCTACAAATTTATATGTGTGGATGTGTTTATATAAATTTGTAGAAAAATTATGTTTATATAAAATATTTTTTATCTTTTCCTCTTTTACTTCTTTTCTTCTTCAACTTCAACTGTTTCAATAATGTTATTCCTCTATTCCTAATAATCTGACTTTTTAACAGGCCTCATTGTATATTATCGGCACATTGAAACCGTCAGTATAGACAAAAAAGCAACCCTGAGAAGGTGTGCTCTCTCTCTGTGTGTTTTTATTATTATTATTTTTAAATTTTGAAGCGTTGCAAAGTGCGTGTTTTTTATTTGATTATATTAAAAATATAATTCGAAAATTATTATTAAAAAAAAAAAAAAGGATACATATTTATAATGAAATCCTTTTTTTCCGGTATTTAATTAATTGAAAAAATATAAGAATATTTAATCAAAAATCGTTTTTGTTTTTTTACAGTAAATTTTAATGGTGAATAATTTAATTTGTGTTTTTTTTTTTTATGTGACTAGACTAAAATTATTTTCTATTTATTACCAGAAAAAAAAGGATAATTAAATATCCTTTTGAAAAAAAAAAATGTATTTAATTTTATAAATAAATTTTGGTCAAATGCCACAAAAAAATTATTACTAAAAATTAGAAAATTTCTTTATAAATAAATAATTTAGGACAGAAAAAGTTTTTTTTTATTTATTGACATTCGATTTTTGTTTTTATATGTTATACATTATCAACAAAATACTATTTTAATTATGTTGGAAAAATTGTTATAAAAGTAAAATTTGTAATAATTTTCATGAAATTTTAATTTAATAAAAAAAAAACTAAAAAAGGATATATGTAATTAAGAATTCTAAAAGTTCAAAAAACCGGATAACAAGGATATAATTTTAAATTAATTTAAAAAAAAAAATGAATAAAATATTTTTAAAACAATTTTCGTGATAATTTTTTTCCATAAAAAAATTTTTTACTTCCTTATTTTGATTTTGATTTCTTGAAATTATATTAAGTATTTGAAAAATCAAATTAATTTTTCCTGACTTCGTTGTTTTTCTTTTTGGTTGTTTAATAGAATTTAATCAGAAAAAAAATTATTAAGTTTTGTGCAGAAAAAAAGTGCGTGTGTTTGCAAAAAAAAAAAGGATAAATATAACAACAAGAATTTTTCTATAATATATTTTTTTAGGATATAATAAAAAATAAAACTAACAAGGATATTTTTTTTTTTTGAGGAGGGTATAGTTCTTATTTTAGCTAAAGCTACAAATAACATTGGCAAAAAAAAAATAAAACCTTAGAGCTTAACACACAAATTATACGGTAAGTGGTACAAAACTTAAAGTTACTATATTTATATAATTTATAATATAAGTTCTATTTTAGGGATTATTAAAGTATAAAGTAAATGAATATAATTTTGGCTTAAATTTATTTCTTGGAGTAATAAAACATTCTAATATTCAATAGAAAATTGTGGCTTAAAATTAAAATACAGATAAGAAAATTTTGCCAAAAATGACAAAAAATTTCTGCCAAAAATGACAATAATTAGAATCATATTTTTTGTACAATTTTTGTGGTATCATAAGTTAACAATTCTTTGAAGATTTTAAATAATTCCAAATTCTTGCCATTAAAAATGTAATTTTGAATTTTAGAAATGAAATCATATAAGAGTTTTTACTTTGTTTATCCGTGAATATGAATTTTATTTACTGACATTTTTACCATTAAATTGAATTAATTTTTTTAAAAAAAAATGCATGACTTTAGCTTTAATTTAATAAAGTTTTCGACATATATTTCCACTATAAATTTATGTCAATAATAATGTCTAAAGTATACTTGTCAAAATTATGTCCTTCTTCGTTACGAAAATTATATATTTTTTTTTTTGCTTTTAACTAAAAACATTTTTTATTGTGAAGATTTGTCAATAAATTTCATACATCAAATTAGCAATATATAAAAAAATAATATTATTTCTATTTTCTATTCTATTTTTTTCTCTATATTTCCTTTTTTTTCTAGGTTATGTCACAAATTTTCCTAGATATTTATATAACCTCAAATATAAAAACAACATATAAATATAACATAAATTTATTACTTATACAATCTAAAATATCAATAAAAGTTTTAGTTCATTTTTGTATATTTTTTGTTGATAACTTCTCAAGAGTTCAATATAATAATTTTCTGTTAGGGTTTTCCTATTTTTATTCTATATTCAAAATTAGAAAAAAATTAGAAAAAAATTAAAAATCAATAAATTAATAGGCAAACATTTTCTACATGTATAATATTAAAACTTTGTACATTTAAAAATTTCAAGTGGGAAAAAGCATATTTTATAAAATAGAATTTTCCTTTTTGAAGTCAATAGGAAAATTAAATACTTTTTTTGTGTAGTTCTTATTTTTTTTTTGCTATTTTTTGATTGTTACAATTTTTCTTTTTATCGTAAAAGTATTTTGTTTTTTTAATTGAAATGATCAAAGAGTTTTTTTTTAGGATTTAAATTGGTGTAATTAATTTGCTCTAATAAAAATGAAAACTAGTTTTTTTTTTTTGTTTTTCAAATTTTTAATCAAAGGTAAAAAAAAAAAAAAAATTTAAATAATCACAATTTGATTTATGAAAAATAGAAATTTTTCTAGAGTAAATTTTTGAATTCCGATTAAATAAACAAAATAAATTTAATGCGAATTCTTTAATTTTCTTCGATTAATTTTCATTATAGATTTATATTTTTTTGTTGTTGTTTTGCATAAAAAAAAAATAAAATTTCGGTTCGATTTGATTAAAATTTCTGTTGATTTGTGTGGCGGACCTTATTCAAATTTTTAACATTTCAACAAAACAAAAACATTCTTTTAATTGCCTAAAATTCGTTACTAATTAGCTATAAAAATTAATTCTTCATTAATTAAAAGGTTTTGGAAGTTTTTCAAGTGACGGGATTCGGGAGAACGGATAATAAAATTGGGGCTGTTGCTCTGTATGGAATTCATGCAGATACATAAATAACTAAATTATGGTCCATAATTAATTCTAAGATAATTTTTTCTATTTTTAGAATACATACGCGATATTTCCTAATAAAATGTGATAATTTATATACAATTTGATGAAGCAAGTGTCACTAGTCACTTCAGGTTTACCAATTTTATATAAATTTATAATTTTCCTAGTTGAATTGAAGTTTTTACTACAAAATTATCAATTGTTCATTAATAGTATAATCAAAGGCATCAGCAGAAATGTGAGTTTCTTCACTATAGATGGAAATAATTTATTTGAACTTAATTTAATTGAAAACAGATTTACGTATGGTTAAACATTGCGTAACAAAAAAAAAAAACGTTGAAACAAAATTATACCAGAAAATAATCGTATAATGTAAATCTGATCTTTATATAAGGGCCTCCTTCCCTCATATTACAAAATCCAACACTGGCATTATTTGTTTTCATCATTAATTAATTAATTTTAATTATAAATCCAAGAAATATTTCACAAATACTTTTTTTTAAACAAAACTTTCATCTATACTCTTGATTAATTCTTTTTGATATCTTAAACAATATTTCAAAAAAGAAATTATTAGCGTAGTTAGAAGCAAAACAATATTTTTTTTTTCTATGGTTATACATATTTTTGGTTTAGTTTGTGCTGCTATGGAAATACCTAATTTATTCAAAAATGTATTAAAGTGGTATAAAGCATATAATATACAAAAAACAAAAACACTTTTTTTTTTTCATTATTTTATAATATAGAAACTAGATTAGTTCTCATGGCACCAAAAAAAAAAAAAAAAACACTTAAAGCTAATATACAACAACAAGAAGAAGAATAAAAAAAATCCATTAAAAAATTTTCCATCTAACTAAGAATTTTTTTTTTTTAAAGGTTTTATTTCTAGCTGTTTTTGTGTTACTTTTAATTTTTTCTTTATATGTATAATATTTTCATCATTTTCGTTTTGGATGAATATTATAGAGAAAAATTGGAAAAACAACAGCGCAATGTGAAACCTTATTTTTCACTTTGTTGTACTAGAAAACAAAAAAATTATAATAATAATAAGCTTTTTTTTTCTATATTTAATTTAAAATCTAGAGGAAAAAAAAAATTTGATTGTTTACTCCAACGGGAGGCCATAATATACGCACCATGGGGGCTGAAAAAAAAAATATTAGGTATAGGAAACAATATCAAAAAAACGAAAAAAAAAAAACTTTAATGACAATAATGATTGGGTAGTACGACAACTACACAAAAAAGTAGCCTTTTTAGGTGGAATTTTTGGTTAAGGGGTGTAAAATCTTATGTATAAATCTCTGTAAATGGGAGAATAGTGAGAAGGTGGGAATTTTTTAAAGAATTAAGTAAGTAGCTAATTTTTTTTTTTCTTCTCGTTTTGTGTTATTTCTAGTCAAAATGATATTGAGGCTAATAATTAAATTAAATTTGATATTGGTTGTATTTTTTTTTGCAATTGTAAATTTAATTTAATTTTGTTAAGTATTTTTAGATCTAAAGAATTTTGAGAATTTGGTTTTATTTTTTTTCAAGGAAAAATTTATATTTTGAATTGACTATTTTTTTATATAAATGGAATCTGTATCGAATTCAATTGATCCTACACACAATTTGAAGTATGTTAGTCAATTTTCAAAAACCAAAAAAAAAATTGTGTGAAATTTCAATTTGTTGACAGACAAGTGAAGAAATATTAATTTTTTTTTTTGGTATTAGGTAAAATTTGATTGATGAAGGACTAAATATAAAAATCGGGATAATCAATTATTAATGTGGTAAGGTCGGTAAATTTTTTTTAGCTACTGGTTGTATAATTATTGAAGATGATTTAAAAGTAAAGTAAATTTTATGATATCTAAATTTACTGTAAAAATTTAATAACTAAATTCAATAATTTAAGTCATTTTTAAGTATATATAAATTATGACATCATATTTTAAATATTTCCGTTTTTATATTATGATTTTTTTTTTCAAATTGTCAACTTACAAAATTTGCATAATTTTACAATACATTTTTATATATAATGTATTATTTTGGTACAAATCTCATCAATCTTTTTGACCAACTAAAAATTATGTTTTTATGGTAATTAGAAATTTTATAAATTTAAAAATTTTTTTTTTGTTTTTTTTGTGTATCGTCGCACCCATATCGAATTTTAAAATAAATATATCATAGAAAATAATAATCTCTTCCTCAATAACTAAAAAAAAAACAAAAAAAAAATCTCATCTTAAATTACAAAGTATGACTCAGATATTTATTATGTACTTCATAGATATTTGACCACATTTAACCCACACGTCTATGACCCAATAATTTCTTCAGAATGGAGCAAAAAATTTATGAATTTATTAATTTTAATTAAAGGGGCAATGATTTTTCAAATTACTTTAAAAAAAAAAAAAAATTTCAATAATTATTTTCTATTATCAAAATTTCCTTTAAAAAAAAAAATTTATAGTCTACTTTTTCATATTTTTCAATAATCCATTTAAGATTTTTTAAGATTTCCCTTCAAATAAAAATTATCCAAAAACATTTAATGTTGATTTTTTATCTCAATTAATTAAAATTCTTTTACATGTACACACAAAAACATAATCATCATTAGACAAAAAAAAAGAGGACAGCTCAATCGTGATTGAAATTTATTATTAAATGGACTACTACTAGTTTTCGTTTTTTGTGTTATTGTTGTATTATGGTTGGCTACCATCGGGAGCTAACCAAAAAAAAAAAATATATATACTAAAGCTCAATTAAGTTATGCTTAATCGTGCTTAATACACGAAAATTTCTATAATAACATTTTCTATTTTTTTTTTTTATGCTGTAACATAATTTTTTCTACTTATCAAAATTTTTTGGACCTTTAAAAAAAAAAATGATGATGATGAGTTTACACCCTGACACGGAGGGACACTTATACACCAACAAAGCAACGAAAAGAAGAAAGAAAGAAAAAAAAAGGTTCTTGTAAATTAAATTATCCTTAAAATGAATTCCTTTTTGAGTGTATGAACATTTTTCAAAATTGTTTTTTTTTTTTTTTTAAGAAATTCATCGAATTATAAATCTAAAAGACCGAAACCTCTCTAACCAATCTAACAGACGAACAAAAAAAAAAAAAATCATTATAAATCTTTATACCAAAAAAAATTTAAGGTCGGTCGTTCAATTTTTCGGATATAAAAAAAAAAAAAACTAAAATAAAATTTTATATAAATATACAAGAAATCTAAAAAGATTTTATCATCCGAAAATAATCTTTAATATATTGAAGAAATAGGCAAAAAAAAGGCCAACTCTTTTTTTGTTTTTGTTTTTGTGAGTCTTGAATTTGGGGGTCTACAATCTTAAAATTTTTATCGATTTTCATTTAATCAACAGAATACAAAAAAAAGAACTGATTTCCGAAGAACGAACATATGAGCATTTTTTTTTGTTTAACTGATTGAACCTAAAAACCAGTTTTTATATGTAATCATTTTTATTTTATGATTCGTTGATTTGAATTTTTTGTAGTTCTTGGGATTTCAATCCGTTTTTTTTTTATACATATTATTATTATTATTATTACGATTATTATTTTAAAATGATTTTTTAATGTGAGATCGTTTTAGTTTTTTTTTTTTTTTTACAATCTGGGAGGGCAATTCAAGACATCCTTTATTACCCAAATAATAGTTAAGAGAAAAATATTAATTTCATCAAACAAAATCCTATTTAAAAACAGTCTCATTATTAATTTTTGGTAGCGATGAAAAATTTTAAAATTCCGCGTCTTCTGTGCCACCAAGAAAGATATGTGAAAAAATATATGAAGAAATGTTAAAAGTCCCCAAGAAAAATAATGTACTCGTATATCTCTCCAAAACATATAACATATAAAATATAAATTAGAATGTTTTCTCTGGCTGATAATCATATAATTGAGATGCTTTAATAATTTCTTCTTTTCGGGTCGCGATTAGCTCTATCAAAGATGAAATAATTTATTTCATATTAATAATCCTTTTCGTATACATATATAATAGTCGACACTGAGGAGGGTAGCACTCTTTTAAAAGAAATATGGGAAAAATCAATAAATTATTCCCGGAACGATAAAGATTTTAATGGTTTTTTTGCTTTTTTTTTGTTGTTGTAAAGGAGCTACCACAAATTATTTTCGAAAAGGTCGCAATATTTCATTATATGAGATTATGTATCACACTTTTTATAAACAAAATATTTAATCAGAAATAATAAATTTAAAAAAAAAATAGTACTATAAAAAGGATATTTGAGAAAATAATTTAAAATTGAGATATTTTTTAAATTGAATTTTCTATAATTTTAATCAAATTTATGTTTGATGTTCAACGGTCACATATATACAAACAAAAAAAGGACAAATTTTGGATTGAAATTGGACAAAAAAAAAATTGTAAAAATTTAATTGGTTGCACAAAATTTGTTTGGTCATGCATTTAAATTAACCGAAGAACACCAAAAATGAACAATTTTTAAATTGGATATTTTAGATATCAGAGTGAAATTTCCATTAGCTTATGTACCTGACATATGTATATGATTGGACTAGAATCTAATAAAAAAAATGAATGTATGTTTTTTTTTTTGAGTAAATTACTTTAACGTTAATAAAGGACAAAATGAAAAAAAATGTAATTAATAGAAAAACTTAAAATAAATTGCAATTCTATTGAAGTATTTTTATGGAATTACTAAATTTTAGCTTAATTCATGTCTAAGTCACATATTTCAGAATATAAATATAAAATTGGTGGTAATTATAATCATAAATTTCTGTAATATTCTATTAATTTAGCTCCCTCAGGAGTCAACAAGACGACAACAAACTAGATGGCGCAATAAATGCGTTCAAATGATATAATGTCCTCGGCCTTTCTGTTCATAGCCTATGAAAACCTTCAAAATATGTTTTAAAAGGATATATGATATCCTTTAACAACAAACCCAAATATTTTGTAAAATACTTATAACTAAATATCATTTATTTTGGTGTGTCAAAAAAATTTTATTTGCATATCCAAACAAAATCACTAAAAACCAAAAACTTATATGCACTTTTTCACAAAATAAACACTAAATAAAAATAAAATATTATAAAGTGGGTCCAAAGTGTATACACTAAATGCATAAACACACACCATCAGCGACCAGGCTTGTTTGACGCCTTTGCAAATTTAAAAATATGTTCAAATCAAAAATAATATTTATTTATTTATTTTTTTTTTGCGTCTGATGTGATTTTTGTTATTTTTAATGGCACTTATCCTTGTTTTGTCAAAAGGATCTAAAAATAAAACCATATATATGAAAAAGGATTTGCAAATGAATATTTTTTTTTTGTATTAAATCTCCTGGAGAGGCTCGAGTTTTTCTATATAATTAAATGTGGAATAAAAAAAAAAAAAATCCATTTTACATTTTAAGCATGTGCGCGTTTAATTGAGTGCGTTTTAGGCAATTGAAATTCATGAATTCGTCGTGTGAGAAGCGAATTATCGTAACTGCAAAAATGAAGTTCCGAGATAAATGAATATTAAGTTTTTGAATTTTTTTCTGAGGCCTTTAAATGCATTTATCTCAATAAATAATATTATGACTCCAATAAATTAACACTCTATTTACAAAGATGGGTTCTTTAGCTGTAAAACAGTAATTACTTTGGTCTCAAATAGAATTAGAGGATTGTTATAGTTTAATTTAGTGATGCACCACAAACTTTACGATAATTTAATTTTTTATTTAGATCTCTGGAAAAATCTCAGAATGTTGTAAATGCAACTTACCACAATTTAAATCATATGAATTATCACTATTTGTTTCAGAATTATAAACCACAAAATGTAGTATAGTTAACATACAATAATTAGAACAACTTATTTGTATTGTAATTTATTTTTATATTATTGTCGTATGACAAAGATACAACAATTTGAATATAACATAATTGGAATTTTATAGTAGAAAATTTGTTCTTAAAGTATATATACAACATTTTGCAATTTATATGATGAACTACGCTACACGACCAAAATACCGTATAATATGTATACAACATTTCGCAAATAAATAATTTAGGTAAATACAATTTACAACAATTTAGAATTTCAATTAAATAGTAGCCAGGATATTCTCGGATCGAATCCGTCTGACCACAGGGCGATAGATACTTAAATTTTCTATCTTCGTGTATCAATACTCTCAAATTGACGTATCAACGCTTACGACAATTCGCTTCTCACACGACGAATTATTATTTTATTTTGTTTATATACTTTGAACAATTAAATATTTTTTATTTTGAAATATTTTAAAAATAAAGGATTTTTCGTTTTTTTTTTTGTTGTTAAAGAGGATCAGGAAATATTTATAAAAACGAATTTAAATAATTTGCAAAAAAATTGTCAATTAAAAAAAGTTGAAGTGTGTTTCTTTTTGGTTAGTTAATTAAACTGATAGATTTTTAGTTTATTTTATAAATTGAATTTATTTTGGAATTTATTTCTATTTGCGGAAATTGGAAAATTGATTGTAAAATATCATTGAATTTCAATTATTTTTTTTTTTTTGGAGATTGATGCTAATTTTTCAATTTTTAACCATTTTAGTTTTGCTCTTTGGGTTTTCTTATTGAAAATTTTTGGAGCCATTTTGAAACGAGACAAATAATTTGGATTTTGGAAGACTTTCAATACCTTTTAGATATATGATATTAAAGAAAAGTTGTTAACAGTGACCGTCCTTGACATTAGACTTCCGGCAGTAATGATAGTCAATCATAAAGCCTGCATTTCTTCAAGCTGAATGTTATTGCATTCATTGGACCTTTGTATTTATACTATATAGCGGTCTCTTCTTGTAAGCTCTTTTATAATCAATTAAAATTTTCATTGACGATGATGCGCTAATTGTCTTTTTAGCCTAAGGATATCAAAAAAAAATATTAAATATTTCTTTAACTCTCCAACATTAAAAATGATGAACTTTTGACTTCGTCGTGATAGAATTTTGACTTTGGTGTTAAATTACTTTAATAAAAATATTGAATTTTGTTATTAACTATAACTAAAAATTCATGATGACCTTCTAAATGTATTTCCCATATCTTCGATGTCGATTTAATTGTATTACCAAGATTTTGCATATTAAACGCGAATTAAAAATTATATAAAAAAAAAAGTTAAAAACAAATTAGTTTTTTTTTTTTTTTTTTGTAATTTACAATTTACTAAAATTTTTTAAATTTCCCTACAACCAGTAGATCTTGTTTTACATGCAATTATAGAAAATTTCATATACTTATAGTAAATATCTATATAAATAATTGCTGCAAAAAAAAAAAAACATGTTGAGAAATTTAAATTTCACACTAACATTTTTTTCTTCTTCTCTGTAAATGTAAATACAATTTTTTTTTTAAATATATTTCTAATAACATTTTGATTAAAAAAAAAAAATTACAGATTTTATGTATTTTAATATTAAAATCTCATCATATCCAATTTGGAACGACAACGACGCTGATTGGTATATAGAAAGTTTTTAATAATTATATTTTCTTTATTATGAATATCGAAAAATTTTTATAATTTGTTTTTTTTTTTATGCTGTGCAATAATTATTTTGTTCGAATTAAATGGTTTTGCTATTTATATACATATATGTTGTTTGTTTCCAATTTAAATCGAAGTAAAGAAAATATAAAAAATCTAAGTTTTTTATTAAAGAAATTGTGTCAATTTTGTGACTTTCGCTTGAATTGGCGCATTGATTATTTTTGAAAAAGAAAATCTTTTATCTCAATTTTAATAATAAATAAAGCTACTATATAATTATCACATTTAAATTAGTTTTGCTGAATATGACTGTTTTTTTTTTCTGGTAAATATTTCTTCTTATATTTTGATTGAAAATTGAAGAAATTTTGCAGAAGAAAAGAAGCACACCAAAAAAATAAATAATAATAATAATAAAATTTATTTTATTTTATTTCCTGGAGCTAAAAAAAAAACTATAAAGTTAAAAATGGTATACAAAAATGGTGATATTGGCAAAATGCACACAGGCGATAAACTAATTAGAGATAATAATAATAATTTTTTTTTTTTCATTTAAATAATAAATTTTTTAATCACCGGATATAATTAACCTTTTACGGAATTGAAATGTTTTAATTTTTATTAATGAATTTGTAATTTTGAAATTGGAAATTTTTAGTTTTGGGTGCGCGATGTGAATTTCCTTTTAAAAATCTGAAAATTTTAGGAATTAAAATACAGATTACTAAAAAAAGATTGTAATTTTTATACCATTGAAGGTTTTCCATTGAAAATTTTGTATAATAATTTTTATTGACTTTTGGTTTAATTGATTATTGAATTAATTTAATTGATTTTTTTTTTTGCTAATTTTGTGTGAAATTTATATCCTGCACTAATTTTCGACAACTTATTGTTTGACAATAGTTTTTTTTAACAGTTTTGTGTTCAATGGTATAAAGTTTTATCTAATTTAAATCTTTCGTTCAATTTTTGTGCAATACCAGGAATTTAAACCATTTTTGTTGCCAGCAGTCATTTTGACAAAAATTATATTTGATATTTATTTTAGTAAATTAAATTGATTGACTAAATTATTTTGGCAATTACATTGAACTTCTGCTCAGTGTAACCATTTTACCATTACTTCATCTATTTTTGGCATTGGTATATTTAAATCTTATTGTAATTATTAACAATTTCTTAACTCTTTCTAGCAGATATGAAAATTATTGACTAATTTAAATTGATTTTTTATCCAATTTTTGGTTTGAGTTGGTATTTTGATTGACTTGTTCAACTTTTTTAAAAAAATTTATAAAGAAAATATAATTTGTACATTTTAAATAATTAATTGACCATCAATACAAATTCTTTCTTTTTTTTTTTATTGATTTTAATCTTTTATATAAATTATATTATTCGATGAACCTATTATCGACACAAACTAATTTTCCACAAAAATAAATAAATATATTATGTAATTTTCAACTTGAACACAAAAAGAGAAAAAAAAAATTTATTAATAATATGTAATAATGACTTTTTTTTCGTCCTACTCATAATTTATCCTTATAGATAAGGACATTTTTTTTCTCCATATAATATAATAGTATATGGATAAATAATATTTTTATTATAGATATAAAAATTTTATTTAGAAAATTACATGAAAAATAATTTCATTATTTTTTTTTTCGTAATTTTGTACAAGGATTTTGTTCTGTCATTATATTGGTATATATATATAAATGAAATGAAGGATAATATGAAATACTTATCGGTTATAGATGAATATATATATATAAATTTTATATAAAGTTGAAGTGGTTTTGATAGCTCAATTATGACATATATATATATATATGTATAATGTTCTATTATTGAAGTGATAATGTCTTGAAAGAAATTCAATGTTATGGTATTCTGGAGGCTTTCACAAAGTCAATTTGAAACAAGGATAATTATAGACCATATAATAAAAATTAATGAAGAAATGTCCTTGTAGAAATACTTGAATATAGAAAAATATGTTTTCATTTCTAAACAACAAAAAAAAAAAAAAGGATATGCTATATGAATTTTTGGTTTTATTATATTGATTAATGATTTGACATATGTAAATTGATTTACATTAATAATTTCTGTTACGACATTATTATATAATAATAAATATATACTTAAGAGAAAATCACTGAAAATGTTGTAGAAAATATTTTGTAACCCATTTAATATAAATAAAATATTGATTAAATTTTCTTTGTAATATGGTAGTACAAGGATTTTTTATATATTTTTTTTGGTTAATTATATGTCAGTAAAATTATATAGAAATATTAATGAAATTTTTGGTATATTATATTGTTCAAGTATTTTTGTTTCGACAGTTGGTCGGTTTCAATCAAACTTTATTGTTAATTATCTTGGCTAAAATCAATTAATTAATTTTAAATTGATTTAGTAAAGATGATAATTATATTACATTTAATTGCTATTCAAATTTACTTATGCAAATTAATTTAGAAATTAGAATTTAATTTCTTGGTCCTAAAATCTAAAACGACCGAAAATTATGAAGAATCATCAATCAACAATTGTAAAAATTTTTTTTAATTTAAATTATAAAACAGATAAATTTACATTTAATCAAAATTTAACTAGACTGCATTTTGTAATGCAACAAAATTTTAAATTTCTTGAGACATTTTATTATATTTGATATGATCCCAATTTAAATTTTTTTTGGGGACAAAATTTTACAATTTTTGAAATATATTTTTGAAAATTAAAATTGACATATTCTTTTTTTGGTATAGAAAATTGAATAAATGAATTTCACTTCTAAAAACTCAAAATCTTTTGACATTTCTTTTATATATATGTTTATGATAGATCGGTTGTCTTATTTTACTTACCATTTGAGTTTTATTTTCATATTTTGATACTGTCTTAACCTAATTTTAAACACAAAAATAGTAAGTAATTCTAAGAAAGTCGTTATTAATATATAAATAAATTAAATTATTTATTGACATAATAACTAAAAAGATTTATTAGCTCAAAATTATTGGTTATAATTTTTTTATAGATAAATTTTGGGTATAATTTTTTTTTTCTAAAATATTCAATTTTTCAAAAGTTATTCAAAATTTTTAGTTTAATGTTCTGGATTATAAGAAGTTTTGATATATGAATGAAATAAGCTGAAAAAATGTGAAAATTTAAGTGTACAATATAAATAAATTTAGGTGCGTTGGAAGATATAATGAAGTTTTGATTACGAGGCATCAGTTTTCATGTTGTTCATAAAATGTTTCTTTTTTATGCATCAAAATTTACTTTTTGCATGGGATAA
Source organism: Empis stercorea (assembly GCA_949752835.1). NCBI lineage: Eukaryota > Metazoa > Arthropoda > Insecta > Diptera > Empididae > Empis > Empis stercorea. The sequence continues at coordinate 49,792,952 of OX457087.1, read as the reverse complement.
TTTTGTCAAGTTTCGATATATAATTTTCGAGTAATTTTAATTTGAATAATTTTCTTTACTAATTTGTGTTGTTAACCATTTTGTTTCCATATTTTTCAAACCAAATTTTTTCTTTAATCAGAAATTTTAATAACTTTTCCTGGAGTATTTGAATAATTTTCGGTATAACAAGATTTTTTTGTTTCAAAAACTTTAATTACTTGATTAAAATTTAAATAATTATGTACCAAATATTTAGTTTTATGTCTGTCTAATATCTAAAAAATAATGTCTTTGAGCGTTTTACTAATAAGAAAACAATAATTTGAAATTTTTTTAAACCTCTGGTATTATTTTTTAAACACAAAATTAATAAAATTTAATATATGTAATATCAACTGATTATTTTTATCAATTTTTGCAATATTTCTCAATCATTTATCTCCTGATTCGTGTGCAATTTTCAAAGTTATACAAAAAAAAAAGCTACTGTTTATAATATTTATCAAAATTAAATGCTAAGAAAAATCACATTAATTAATTATACATTTATATGTATATATTTTTTGTTGTAAAAACTGAACGCCAGATTAAATTTCTGTTAAATATTAAAACCAATAAATTATATTTATTTATTTATATTTTTTTCTTTCTATATATAAAAAAATTTATAATCTAAAAACCAAACAAAACAATCAAAATTATTGAATAATTAAGTAAATTTTATACATGAATATAATAAAATATAAACATTGATCAAAGACAAATATATTATTATTAATATTATTAATAATTAATAAATTAATAATATAAAACCAATAATGGATTTATTAGTCAGTCATTTTTTTCTATCTACAGGTGTCCCACGTATAACACGGTTAATCCGTTCCGTGCTATATCGAAATCGTGTTGTACGAAACCGTGTAATATATCAAATCCGTGTTATAATAATCGCAAATTTTGTACCGTGTATAATATCAAAACCGGGTCTTACAAGTACCGTGTTATACGAGAGACGCCTGTATATCTATTTTTCCTTCAATTTTTGACCAATTATTTAGCGCCTACTATCCGAATGAACAAAACAAATCTCATTTTATTTTGTTTTTTTTTTGGTGTTCTACATTTCAAAATAAATTTTTATATAATAAATAAATAACAAAATTAGAAATAATAAATTTTAACCATAATTTTACCTAAGCAAAAATAATAATAGCTCATAAATCATCTACACAAAATGCAACAAGACAAAAAAACAAAAACCATATAACAAAATAAACAAACACATATTTTCTATATACAATAATAAAGCATAGAAAGCATAAATGATAAATAAAATATCTTTATATGAACATTAAAGATATCAAAAAAAAAAAATTAAATTCCATCATAAGAGTGAAGATAAAATATTGGTATATTAAAGATGATTTGGAGTACGACTGAAAAGGTTTTTTTTTTTTTTTAAACCACGCGCCACAATAAAATTCAATCAACAAAAATGTATATATTGTTGTATATTTAATGTTGGTATACATAATATGAAATGTTGAAAATTGAAAGAAGCTACAAAACACTCCAAATTTGGGATCATCATCAGTTTCTTCTGTTGTATACCAAAAAAAATTGAAGAAGGTCGCGTTGTTTTAAAAGAGCGAAAAAAATACCTTTAAAAAAAATGATGAAAATAATACAAATATTTATTAGTTGCACAAACAAGGAAACTTTAAACTTTATACAACATAATTTTTTTTTTTTTTTTACTTGGAAACGCTCAAATTTCACTTTATCTTTTATAATGTTGTTGTTGTTTTTTTTCAGTTATCTTAATAGAGTTGATCATAATAATTTCACAGGTTTTATGTTGTTGTCTTGTTTTTTTTTTGTATTTTAGCTTATGTCAAAAACGATTTCGTCTTTTGTGTCAGTCAAAGAGTTTGTAATTATATTCAAAAGTTAATATTAAGTTTTTTTTTTTATGTTTTTTTAACTGGTTTTTCAGCATAATTTATATAACATAAGTTATAGTTGGTTGTTGTTTTTTTTTTCTTATAAATTTAGAAATCATATTAAAACGTTACACCTACGCGAAATATTCAATTTTATAAGAATAATAATAATAATTTTTTATGTTTTTCCTTCATTTTGAATAATTTTTAAAAGACCAACAAGTTTTTTGCACAACATTTAGTTTGTGTTGTTGTCGTCAAAGGCTTTGCTGGAGACACCTTGAAAATTTAGTTCAATATTAATGTTGGTTAAGTAATGTTTTTGGGTAAAACAAAAAAAAAAATGGTGGTAAAAAATTAATTTAAAATTTTTTATTTTGGTTTTTGGTTTTCGTATCTTGGGATTAAAATTGTTGTTTTGCATAAAACAATATTTTTTATTGTGATGAATTTAAGTTAAAAAAAAAAGTATTATTATAGTACAGTAAATTAATTGGTAAAAATTTCAAGGGGACCAGATAATGGACAAATGATTTTTGTTAATTACAATTTTTGTCGAATTTCAAATTCTAACTTGCAATGAAGAAATAAATCAATATTTTATGTCAGTATACATTTTAAAATGATTCAATCTATATATTTGTCACTCTTAAAGAAGAAGGACTCTGACTTCTAATTCACTGACACATTTTACTATACCAGAAGAACGACAAATTGACATTATTAACACTTGAAGTCAAGCAAGTCTCTCTTTTTCTATAAATTTATTTAGTGTCCCTGATGCAATTGACATTATTTTTCCATATAATCACAATAAATGATAGATAAATAATAAGATTTATCGATTAATTTTAAATCAAAGATCGATAAATATCGATTTAAAAGACTGACAAAAACGATTGCCAAAGATCAATTAAATTAATTGACTACAGTTTTAAAATTAAATGTAATGCATCTATTTACTGCCTCAAGATAATCAATAATTTTCACAAAAATATATATATATCTATGTATGTAAAACTGCTCCATAAAATAGACAAAACAGGTTCAACCGTCGACTTTGATAATGATAATTTCTTTCTTGAACATTGACCCGTCGTCACAAAACAAGTAAACATAATTTACATTATTGCACCATTAAACTATTTAAGTCGTATATATATATCTTTTTTACTTACTTCAATTATCTTTTATAATTTTTTAGTATTTTACATATTTTATTTTAAACATTAAAATGAATTTTTAATATCCATCACCGTTACAGGTTGATTTTTTTTTTTTCCTCTCTATTTTTCTTGATAATCAATTTTAAATTATATTCATAATAAAAAAAAAAATCATAATTACATACTAGAAAATGTAGTACGACAAAAAAACAAAAAATATACAATTTTCATCTTAATTAATCTGCAAGATATTTTGTAAGTTGGCGGGGTACGGCCACCATTTTGAAAGTTTCACATTTAAATAGATAAACTACACAATGATACAAATTTCGCAATATTACATAAGGAAATTAAGTTCTCAAATCATTTTTAATTATAATAAAAATCAAATCGATTTATATTCAACACGATTAAAAAATTATTACTTATTATTTTTTTTTTTTTTTAACATAAATAAATTTTATTTATGTTTTTTATTTAATTTCATTTTAACTACAAAAAAAAAAAAAAATATCAACTTTATTTTTTTTTTTTTTTTAATAGTTTTATTTATAATAATTTAATAATAATAAAAATAAAAAAAATTAGCGGCGCCAGTGCTAAATATTTTTCTGCCCCAACATTAAAATATCGTAATAAAATTTAAAAAGAGTTTTTGATCGTATCGTTTGTCGCGTCCAATATTTATTTATTTATTTTATTTTTTTAGTAAAACTGTTTAAACCAGTTTTTTGTGTTATACCAATAACGTTTTTTGGTTACCTTTTTCTTAAAAAGGTAATTTAAGATTTATAATTTTTTTTGGTATTTAAGCGCGTGCAAAATGGCTTTGAAATAAAGTTTAAAAAAATAAAAAAAAAAAAGGTCGTCAATCTATAATAATTCTATTGGCAGCTCAAGTTTCTTTCAAAGTTAATTTTTTTTACTGTAGCGCAGTAACTTTAAAAAATGTAGGTAGTCTGAGCTATTTAATAATATTTTTTTTTGTTCAATTTTTTTAATTAATTTTTATGATCATATTTCAATAATTTTTTGAATTAGCATAGATTACACATAAGACAAACTAAAAAAGTCAAAGAAGTGTCAAAAAATTTTTTTTTGGCTACTTAATTTTACACTAGGTGCACTTTTTAACATGCTATTAAAATGTGAACAAATTTTCATTCTTCAATTATCATAAAATACTTAATAAGAAAATATTTAATTCTTGTTTTATTTTTTTTATTTTTTCGAATAATAGCTGAGAGGAAATTGAAAACGTAGTTAATAAATATGTATACGTGCGTCAACGTATAATATGTAATTTTATATATATACGAGTACATAGCTTAACGGTGCTCGAAATTAAAAAAAATATATTATCTGATCGACATTCCATTTTATATTTGTAACAAGGCACAAAGTTGATCAGCAAAGAAAAAAAAAAATCACATTCACATAGTGTGTTCAGCGTGGATGACAAAATATAAATAAGAAAACAGAATTAATAAAATTTAAAAAGTCACTTTGAACGCATAATGTGTGTATAATATGTAATACCTCAGGTAATAAATATGTAAGCTTAAGTTTTTGTTTTTTTTAATTATATATATTATGTGGATGAAGAGAAAAGTACGTTGAACGTTCAATGATGCGCAGCATCCGCTATTAGAAATAGTCTTTTTTTATAGCGAAAACTGACTAATGAAATATTTCTCATGATTTATTTCATCCTTCCTGCATTTTGTTATATTGTGTTTATATATGTACGTTATTTTACGTATACGTTTATGTATGTATATACGGTATTATGTTTAAAGAATTTCCAATTTGAAATTTGAAAATTTCTTTTTACCTTGTTTTCGATTTTGCGGTTTCGAAGAGTTGATGGGAGGATAAATGATATACAAAAGTTTAATAGTTTCTCAAGTAAAATATAGAAATTTCTATGCACTTCCATCAACTGAACAGTGTATACAAATACAGAGGGCATTAAAGGGAGATCCATCCATATAGTTACACTCTTTTCAAATAACAAAAAAAAAACAAACCACCTGTTAAAATAAGATTAAAAACATTTGAAGACAACAGAAGAAAATAAAAGAAGAAGATTAATTAATTTCATTTTTTCGAAGCATATACATACAATGTATAGAAAGACCACCACAGAATCAGAATGTACATTTAGAATATACTTAATAGAGAAGAAAATATAGACTTGGACGTGCGTGTGTTTTTATTTATTATATGAAAACGATTAGCTAAATTAACAAGACTAACATTTTGTTAATTATTTGTTTTAAAATGAAGAATATAAGATTTTTTTTCCCATCAGTTTTTTTTTTCTTCTCTATTTTTATGATTTCTATGAAAAATGATTTATTTATTTTTTATTTTATTATAAATGATATTTCAACTGTTTAGTATTTAAAAAAAAAAGGAGGTTTAATTGTGTAATTTTTTGTAGAACTTTAGAATTTACATTTATCTCATTAAATTGTCCAATTTTATTTATAATTTTGTTAGTTTAATTATGGGAAATTTGCACAAAATTGAAAGTATTTTATTATGATGTGAAATTTGATATTTTTTATTGATATTTTTTTCGTAGAATTTTTTGTTGTTGAAGATTTCATTTAAATGAGATTGTAACTGTCAGAAATGACTAAAATTTTTTGTCTAACTAAAATAGAAATTTGTTGCATCATTCGAAGAGTATTATGTATTAAAGGGACTATTTCATATAATTGCCCTAAGAAATTTGATATTAGAACATTTCTGTATTATTTTTATTACTGAAATTCATTTAAAGCTGAGTCAATTTATGGAACAACATCGATGATTCGGTCGAATGGAAGTTGAACTCACGATCTAATGAATTAGATCATGAATTAAATTCCCAGAGCATAACTTTTATAGAGGCTGCTTCACTTCTTAACCAACAATTAAAAATTAATTGCCTAATCTTTATGAAAATTATCATAATATTTTAAACATATTTATGATCTTTAGTTTATGTAGAACCAATTACAATAAAAATTTCCTAGAATTCAAAATTAATTAATTCAATATAAATTTGTAGAAATCTGATGGGCTCGGATTCTCTGAGTCGAAATCGAGTACACGATATCGAAATCTAACGATAAATTTCCTATTTGGAATTGTATCATACGATGATCGAGTATAAAACGATAAATTTCATTCGATAGCTATTTTATCATCGAATGAAATTATTTATCAAAAATAATTAAATCAAAATAAAAAAAAACAATAAATTTTTATATAAAGCCTAGTACGCTGCTCTTGCTAAACTTAATTTTAATAGTTGAGATAAATAATGAAGTTTTAATATTTAGTAATTAAATATTATTAATCATTAATTGAAGACATGAGAAGATGAAGGCGTTAAGTGACATTTTTACAATTTTGAGTTATTCAGCTTTTACTTATTTTTACTGCAGTTTACTAGAAGTTTTTAACATTTTTATCCAATATTAAATATTATATTAACCGTAGAAAGAAGTAACAAATTGCACCAAAAGTTGAGTATGCGGTCAAAACCGTCATATGTGCAATAATATCACTTTTTTCAAAAATTTCACTTAACGCCTTCATCTTCTCATGTCTTCAATTAATAATTAACTAAATATTAATATTTAATAATTGAAGTTAAATTTTATATGGAAAATTATGTTTAGCAAGAGCAGTGTACTAGGCTTAGCTATATAATTTGAAATTATATTTGTCATATATAATTTGATATTATTATTAAAGTAAAATCTATAGTACATTTTAAAAATAATTTCGATACGATATCAATCGATTATCGTGATTCCAATTTTTTATTTCGAGAATCGTTATCGAAATTTTTACTCGATTATCGTTCTACACGCGATATCGACTCAGAGAATCCGAGCCCTGTATTTAAATTTAAATTCGCCGAAAATTATGAAATTTTTTTCAGATTCAATTTCCAAATTAGATCTACCATATGTTCATCAATTATAAATTTTAATACTTTGCTTAATTTGACTTATATATTTGACATAGGATTTTTTTTATACCATATCATATAAAATTTCCACAAAAAAAATTTAAAATACCATAATTCCAATTCAACATTTATATAATTAATAACCCTAAAATTTTTAAATATGACATTTATTATTATTACATGTTTTTGACATTATATTATTCATAAAAATTTCGTTAATCTTCATTTAAAAAAAAAGAAGAAAGGGATAACAAACTAACTTTAATATTAACCATTATCCTTTATTAAACTAAATCTAAATTATGCGTATAATATATACGTATAGAAAAAGTACTAAAAATTATGTATACATTTTCATATCGTCATTCATTTTGTCTCATTTATTTTCATATATCCTTTTTTGTTAAATATTTTTCCTTTTCATTGTATATATTTGCTCTTTTTTACAAAACTTATAGTAAAATATCCTTTTTTTCTGTCCCTTTTTTTTTTTTGTGCTGTTCTCTGTTTGTTTTAGCACATTTTTTTTTTTTTTTTATTACAGTCACGTATATAAAACAGCTTAAAAACAGCTATTCTCATTAATTATGATTAATTTTCGTTTTATGACCCAATGTTTTAATTAAAAAAAAAAAAAAATTATAATAATTCCAATTTACCTCACTACTTGTTTATATATTTTTTTTTACGTACTCTGTCAACACTAAAAAAAATATTACTTTACGTACCACTTTTCTGTCCAAACAGAATTATTTTTTGTTTTTTTTTTTTTTTTTCGGGGAGGATTGGGTGGTTAATAATGTTTTATACATTTTCCTATAAAGATTAAAAAAAAAAAATTCATTCTGTTGAAATATTGGAGTAATTTTAATATTAATACGAAATATTTTTTTCCGTATTAGGAAGGAAAATACTTAAAAAAACACAAACCAACATAAAAAAAAAATATACATAATAATTCCATAAGTTTTTTTTTTCGCCTTACTGGCCCATAATGCCTTAAAGGGTTTTTTTTTCGTTGTTGTTGTAATTGTTCCTGTTTGTGTGTTGGCGACCATAAGGATGCGATAGATTCAGTTTTGTAGAGCAAAAAAAAAATAAAATAAAAATAAATATGTAAATTGCACATAGAGTAAAGGAAGAATTGTGTTTGATAATACGGATACCAGAGGACAAAACAAAATACTTAATGCGGCCACAACGTCGTAGCGTAGGAGTAGAAAAAAATTACGATTATCCTTACTTTAAAAAAAAAAAAAAACGGAATAAAATTTATATTAAAGTTAAGAGGATTTTACACCAGAAAAAAAAAACATATTTTTCTATTTTTATATATATACGCTTTTATTTAACGGATAATAAAAGTATGAGGCGGAATACCACTTTTTTTTTGTTATAACTTTATGGTTTTAAATATAATTATTATTATTAATATTATTATTATGATTATTATTTACAAGCCTTAATTACAATGAAAAAAAAAATAAACTTTTAAAAATTATTTGTTTGTGGTCGTTCATTAGTTTAAGTAAACTTTACGTATATATGTACATTACGTATTGAAAAGCTGAAAATATTATAATAATCATAAAAAAAAAAATATTCTTGGAATTTTTTTTTTAATTATTTGAGTTTTAAGAAAATTTAAAAAAATATTTTAATTAAAGAGACTAAAATATTATTTTTTTTTTCTCTGTTTAATTTGAGTAAATAATTTAATGATGAAGTGGTAATAATTGTAGACGCATTTTCGTGAATAGAATCACTTGTTACCACTAATTTTTAATAATTTAATTATTTATTTAATTATAATTTGAACCTAGAGAAACTATTAATTACAAAATGAAGTACTAGAATATTTTCGAAGTTGTATTTAAAGAATTTTTGAAAATTACTTCATCGTCCTGCTAATATTTTTGATAATATTAAAGCGAAATCAGTTGAAAATGAGATGCCATTAAATATTTTGAAGGAACAATTATTATAAATTATTAAATTACTAAAAATAGTTGATACATTTGTTCACTGTTACATACAATATACATGAAGTTGCTGGCATCGCGGTGATATGTAGTACTTTAACGAAACATTAATTACTTTACATCTCCGTGAGTCTTCCAAAATTATTTATACTAAATGTCGGAGCTAACTTCTTAATTCTTCAATTTGAGTATTATAATTTCTCGTAGTAAAAAGACATCGACAGGAAAATCTATCAATCCTGCTCGAAAATTTATTGGTGCTTAAAATTCTCTAATATAAAAGTAATATAAAAAATCTCTAGATTTTATGTAATCATAAATCTCTATACCTTTAATTATATTCACTTATCTAATACGTAATTTTTAAAAATATCCAAATGATATTAGAAAATTACCTTCAGCAGGGACACAGGTAGCAAAGCAAACAAACAAAAAAAAAATGCATATTATGTAAATAAAAAAACTAATTTTTTATAACCAATTAATAATTTTAATTATATTATTTAATAACTAATTTTATAAATTTTTATTATTATTAATTTTATCATTTCGGTAGGATATTTTTATACACGAAAAAAAAAAAACAACTTTTTAATTATACTTGACGGTTTGAAGGCTTCTTAAAGCATCATAAAAACCACATAAATTAATCTACTCCTATAATCGCAAAAAAAAAAAAAGATAGAAAAAAAAATTTTATTTATAAATATTAAATTTTCTGCGTTATCATTTAATTGTAATTATTAGAAAATTACTTGCAATAATTTTCCTTAAAATTTTTTTCCAAAATACCAAAAATAAAAAAAACAACATGAATCTTTAGAAGACCTAATAGAATTTCATAATTTCTTCATAACGCAAAAATATAGATAGACGAAATGGTTTTTTTTTTTAGTTTAGTTTATGTTTACCTGGGGAGCACCTATGCTTTAATCATAACAACATTGAAAGAAAAACATATTTTTAATGAAGATGACCAAACCTTTATTTCATTGGAATATTTATATTGTGTCCAATTCATAATCAAATATTATAAAGGTAAATGTGTAATAAGACAAGTTCACTAGTCATCCACTAGTCACACCCGTGTTTTTATTATTTTTGATAGTTGTTTTTTTTTTTCAGTTTTGTCGTTAATTTTATATTCTTGGGTTTGTGTTTTTTGTAAGCTTATGTTATGTTTTAACGAAGGAGAATTTTTTATTGTAGTTTTTTTGTGTTATGAAAAAAAAAACAAAAAACAAATAATAATTTAATGCATAAAAAATTGAATTTTCAGCGAATATCATAAAAGAAAATATATACAGTAAAATCAGTACAACAAAAAAATATATTTAAATAATAATAATAATAATCATTTTATGTACCTATAAGAACAAAAATCATTTTATATGTTATTTGCTCATAATAAAAAAAAAACATCCCATTAAACCATTTGTTAACCAAAATGATACCAAACCGTATCACTAGATGGTCCCTGCGTATCACATATACTATCATTTTAGTATCATAAGTGTATCATCTAACGTATGCAAATGTAGAGAGGAAGTGACGCTTCAAAAATGACTCACTTTAGAGTTCTATTGGTGACTCAAATTCCGTCTGATAGCAAAATGACTCACTTTAGAGTTCTATTGATGACTCACTTTAGAGTTCTATTGATGACTCAAATTCCGTCTGATAGCAAAATGACTCACTTTAGAGTTCTATTGGTGACTCAAATTGAATAAATGAGCAATTCATGCCAAAATTGAGTAAAAGAGCTTTTTTTATTATCACTTTGGCGTCACCGTCATTTTCTGGTTTAATGGGAATTATTTAACATATAAATAAGAAATTTTGTAAGGTTTCTTTCATTTTGAGACCAGAGACACGTGAGGGTCCGACTTATTGATTGCTGAGTTAAATATTATTTGAAAGAGAAAAACATTTTACAGGTGAATTTAATTGGAAAAGTTAATTTACTATAAAAATTGATTTTAGAATTTAATAGAACCATTTGGAAATTTAGAAATTTTATCTTACCTACTTTTGACCTATACTCGATATCATGAGCACAAATTAACCCTCACAACTTTATATTTATAATTTATGTAAAAATTATAAATTTTCAATCCTTGATAAAGTATGTAAATCATTTAAATAATTTTGAGAGAAATTATGTGAAAAATTATAGCCCATGTTCTGTTCAATAAATAAATTGACTGAAAAATTGATTAGGAAGATTTGCTTGTTTAGAAAAATCATTCAAATTTTAGTTCGGACCAATTATATGCTAAAAATGAATCCTCAAAATGATCCAACAACAGACCAGAAGTAGTGCGATCTCTGTTCATATTTTTAATATCTTCTTATTGAGAATTATCAGACACTTCCTCCATAAAAGAAGTAAAGTAGATTTTAATCAGTTCCTAATTCAATATATAATTTTATAATTAACAAAAATTCATATGGAAAAAAATTACTTTTCCCAAAATTTCAGTTCTGGGAAAAAAAAAAATAAAATGAAAATTCTTATTAAAGAAAATCAATCTTCCTACAAAATAATAAATGTCAAATTTATTGATTGATATAAGTGCTAACTCATCGCAATTAATATTATTAAATATCTTCGTTTCAATAATCTTCAAAAATTCTAGTTAAATTTTCTATAAATAATTTATATATAATTTTATACCTTTAAGTGACTATTTGTATATTAACATAAAATGATAAATTAATTCAATTTAAATATTAAATATTCTTTTCTTCGGATACTAATATATAATCAAAATTTTTGCTATTCAATTTATATATTAAGAAAAAAAAGAGCGCAAATAAAGTAAAGTGATACCGTCAGCAGAAGCAGAAGCATAAAAAAACAAAGCATAAATTAATCCATAAAAAAACAAAGCATAAATTAATCCTTTTTTTTAAAAAAAATCCCTTATGTTAACGCTTTTCTGTCCGTCCGTCTGTCCGTCTGTCCGATGTAAACAATAAAAAGCAGTTATTTCACATAGTTACACTGTACACACAAGTTTATGATAGACCAGATGTAATTAATAGAATTTTAAAATTCGGCCAGTAGGCGGCGCTATTTGCATTTTTCCAAAACATCTTTTTCCGAATAAAAATGTAATTTTATATAGTAAATGTGCACCAAAAATAAAGTTTGACCACTCGTTGGAAAGATATTTAAGAGTAGAATACGATTTCAGTAACCGTCTTTCACATTTCTACCGCTAGAGGCGCTGAATACTAAAATATATAAAATGTTAATGTTTAAAATGTGATTTCCAATAGTCAATAAGCCCCAAAATTTAGGTTTAATGTCGCAAATGAAAGGTACTAAGTAGTAGTATAAAATCACAGTTGTTATATTTTCAGTTTCTGCCACTAGAGGGTGCAACATAATACTCAAAATATGCATTTACAATAAATAATTTTAAAAAAGCCCATGATTATAAAACTACTGATCAGTAGTTCGGCTGCGCGGTTTTTTTATATATAAAACATTATATACATTCATGTGGTTATTTTTAAATGGACTTTCTTGTATATCATTCATTTCTTAAATTTTTGCATAATAATTATTTTTCTTTTTTCGATTTCTCTCTTCATCCTCGAAACTGTACTTCAATCTATGCATATAATATATTTAAAATATACTTGTTATCCTGTCATATATGTATAAATATATATTTTTTTTTCTGTTCCCATGTTGACGATGGATGATGAGCTGAAAAGCTTTATACATAATATACTTTTTGGTTAAGTGCTCCCAAAGAACTCTTTAACTGTCTAACAACATATAAAATTTATTGGAGTTTTCCAAAAAAAAAAAATGCATACACATACATATTTGTAGTCATATCTCTACATAAAGGATTATCATCATCAACTCATTTTCTCAACTTAATTTCTCTGGCTCTTAATAATTTAATATTTTGGTCTGCAGTGTTTTTTTTATCTGGCTTCTTCTTCTGCATAGCTTTAAAGTCATTACAATATTTTGATAAGTGATGATGGTGATTTAATAACATTTTCCGGGGCCAATTTAGTCTTTTTACAATTAAAATTTAGTCTTTTTTTTTTAGAATTAAAATTACGTTTTGGTCGAAAAAGAAGGATTGAAGAATTATAGAAAAGGACAAATTTAATTTTGGAAAATGACAAAATTAATTTATGAATGGAGAAAATTTAATGTGGAAAAGACCTTATTTAAATTTTAAAAAGACCAATTTGACCTGAATATATGCATTATTACTTATAAATTTTTTTCACTATATTACATATGTTTATTTAATATTTTGTCTTTTAGTGCACATATTAAGTTCATGTGCAAAGAGACTCGACCGCATAAGTTATTTTTTAATTTTTTTTTTGTATTTTGCATATAACATAATAATGGCATATGTGTGTACAATCCATTAAAAAACATAAATGTATCTACTGCATATATATGACTATGTGAAGAAGCATAAAGAAACATTTATATTTATCAGATATATGTATACATGTTTTTTTGCATATTATGCACAAAATCAACATTTAAATATTATATAAAAAAAATTCTGTTTATGATTTTCCACATTAAAGCAAAAAGAAGAAAAAAAATATGTAGAGGAGGCTCCTTTATTGTGTGTATTTGCTTTTCGTATAGGATGAAGAGAATATTGTTATGATGATGATTATTATTATTATTTTTATTATTATTCGTGTTAGGAGTCTGCCTTTATAATAGTCATTATTTTGCTTCTGTTTGTTGTTGTCTCCTATATATGCTTCTTAACAAATATTATTCATTCTTCATATAGTAATAACAATAATAATAATAATAATAATAATACTTTGATAGACCCCACCACCCATCGTAAGATTTTTACTATAAGGAAATTTTCTTTATTCTGTTTTTTCTGTTGTTGTTGTTGATGTATTTTTGGTTAAGGAAGAAAATGGAATAAATTTAATAATATTATGCAAGGATTCGGTAAGGTAATATTCACTCGTTATTTTCCATTTTCTTCATCGGCATAACCGTAGGAATTTTTGTTTGTTTGGTTTGTATAGTAGGTGGGGTGATATATATATTTCTTATTACCTATTTTCTATGCTGAAAGTCAGTGGTTTAATTCTTAGGTAAACCAAATCGTAGACTATGGAAAAATTTCATGTTGTTGGTATAGTTGGTTAAATAAATTGGATTTTGGTCTAAATTTTCTATATGTATTCATATCTACGAAAAAAGGATATTGTTGTGAGTTCATTTTGTGAAAAGGAGTGCAAAAGTGTACACAAATAAAAGTCAGAGATGTAGTTTAATTTTTTACTATCCAGAAAATTTGTTTTAGAATAAATAAAATTGATATATAAATAAAATCCTTTTAATCTGTTAAGGATTTGTTTTTTTTTTTTTTTTGCATATAAGAAAGATGTGTTGAATTGTTTGGTAAAAGGATTTGTGTGTGTGTTAAATATAGAAAGGATATTTCTTTTATTTTGTTATGGGTTTATAACAAAAAGCGCATTAAAGAGGTAATTGAATAATTGTTACAAAGTGTATTACAAATTTGTAAGTTTTTGAAGGATTTTATGTACCAAGTATTTGAAATTTAATAGAGTGGATTATAAAATCCGAAATTTACTTTTTGAGATAAACGAAAAATTTAATAATTTAATTTTGAATAGATTTATTTTATGTAATTTGTTGAATGTCATAAATTAAGATCTTAGTTTTTTTTACAAAAAGTTATTTTAATTTGAAGAAATTATTAAAAAAATATTATAAATTTATCAAAATTTTGATGCAATTTTGATTTAATTTTAAAGAATTTTTTTTAGAATTTAATAATTAATAATTAAACACAAAATTTACATAAATTTTTTTATGTTTTCATTATTTTATATTTCCAAGTTAATTAAGTTTTTTTTTTAACAAAATTAAATTTAATTAAAATATTGAGAAAACTAATAGAATTTAGATGAATTTTCTTAGAATTTAACAAAATTACAAATAATTTATGTTAATTTTTGGATAAATTTAAAATGAAGATAGAAATTTATGTTCATTTTAATCAATTTTCAATATTAAGCTCCAAGTTTCTAAAGAAATAATTTGAAAAAATCGTAATTTTCAATAAATTTTACTTCCTTATTCCATCACTGTTTCATTATGAACAAAAAAAAATCCTTTCTTTATCCTTTTTAAATTTTCATCTTTTTAATCAAATTTTCTATTATAAGGAGAAATTTTAGCCTCGAAGCAAAATTGAACTTCATTAAAAATACAAAAAAAAAAAAAAAAATTTTTTTTAAAATTATAATATGAAACCATCCTTCCAAAAGCCACATTTCTCCTCTGTACACTCTAATAGTTTCATATACATTAAAAATTTATAATCATAATTTTTTGCTGCATTTTTAATAATTTGAATCCAGATTTTTTATATTTTTAAGGCCACCAAAAACTAAAAAATGGAAGAAAAATATCTTTAAAAAAGTTCGGTTTCAAATAATCTGATATTTGATATATCAGATTATTTGTTTAGTATAGTTAGTACTACGATAACTCAATATATTATATGCAAGAAGAAAAAAAAATGGAATTATGTTGCACAAAAGTTATTTCATCGATGTGTGGTTTAAGTTTTTTCTTGTTTTTGTCTATGCTTTCTTTCTCTGGTTATGTCTTCACCTCGCCCCGTCAATGAGACATTAAAATGCGACACATAAAAATTGTTTCAAGTGTCGATAAGGACAGCGAGAAGTAGTTTAAATGACTTCTCTATATTTACCCAGTGTCTCGAAGGGCGAGGAAAATGGTTTAATAATATTGCGGCATAAAAAAAAAAAAATTATACTTATAACACCAAAGAATTTACTTTATGTTTTTATGTAAAAAAATTTTTGTGGTTTGGTTTAATATTTTTTGTTTTTGCTTCGTGTCCTTCTATAGGTCATATAATCCTTTTTTGAAAATAAAAACTGTGACATTCTTCTTTCGTTGCATCCTTCATTGAAGAGCAAAAAAAAACAAAAAAAAAGAATTATTTTGTAATTTTTTTTTTCATAATTTTTGTGGTCAACCCAAATATTGTTGCTTAATGGTATCATATAAGCTTTTTTTTGTTGTCTTCAAACTTTTAATGCCAATATTTTATTTATTTTTATATGGTTTCTTCTTTTTTTACAAAAAAACCATTAATATTTTCAATATAGTTTTGACATCACTTCTATATTGTATACAAAAATCCAATAATTATCATCATTATCGATTACAATTATTGATGTTTTTTGTATATATATACATAATATGAAATATGATTTCTTTAAAAACCAAAAAACCAAAAAAAAAAAAAAAAATAGACTTTGAAAGTTTTTTGAATCACCAAAATGGAAATCGACAACAACAAAAATCATGGACAGATCATAAAAACAAAAATTGAACCGAGGTTTTTTTTTGGGTAATTTTTTGGTAATTAAGAGACCGTGTTGGTAAGATTAACTAGCATGTCTTTATTTTTACTGTATTATTAATAATGTTTAATAAAAAGAAGATTAAAAGATTTTATTTAAAAAACAAAAAAACTAAACATAAAATTTACATAAATTATGAAAGTTTTTTTTTTTAAACTTATATTCAAGTGGCATAATTAAATATTAAATATTAAATAAAAAAACTAGTTTAAAAACTTAAATGAAGCAGCATATTAATCAGATTGATTATATAGTATAGAAGATAATGTAATTTTTACTATCATTTTGAAAAACCGTTAATAATGCTGAGCATATAAATATCTCAAACGGATGAACAAAAAATTTTCTTTATTTATATCGACAAAAAAAAAAAAGAATCAACTTCGTTCGTTACTTCATTAAGCCTTCGAGTGAAATGGTTTTTGTGTAATTTTTTTTATTATTCAATTCAATTTTTTTTTTTTTTTATTACCATTTGCAGTTTTCCAATTCAACAAGTTTGTTTTTTTGGATGTTGTGTGATTGTTGCGCGGTTGAAAATCCGTGATAGCAGGGCGGAAATTTGAAAAAAAAAAAAACAAACTCACTTACAATCAAACCAGTTTCATAATTTTCGTACTAAAGCATAAAAAATCTGTTCATTTCTTTATTAAAAAACAACAAAAATTTAAATTATATTTCCTTACACAAAATACAAATTTTTTTTCCTGAATTTTTCTTATAATGATTCTTAATTAGAGATTTATTGATATGGGCATTTTAGGTTACGATTTAAGTTTTATTATGTTTCGGTTATTAATAATTTAATTATATTTTTTATATTGAATTAATTTTTGGGAAAATATTTCTAACTCCTGCAGTTTTACACAGGAAATTATTGACTAACTAAACTATATAAAAATATAATATTGGAGAGAAATAAAGAAGTCATAAAAATTTAGGTTAATATATAGAGGATTTTGTGCGAACAGTAGGCATTTAATTATATTTTGAATTCTGGGCGCCTTTAAATCATTCCAAAATTATGTTGGCTAATTAATTAATTAAATTACGATTTTGTATATAACAAGTTTGTGCGTATCAGGTATCAATTAGAATGGATAAAAGTGGCTTAACACTTGAATTATGCGATGGTCTATTTGTTAAATTTAATTACGGTATAATTTAGTTTGATAAATGAAGAGCTTGCCGGTATATATTCTTCAAATTAATCAAATAGGTCCAGAAACTGAGATAGAAGTAAAATGAATATGAAAGAAAAGTTTATAATTTATACTATTATTGGTGCTATGTATTAGTAAAATGATTATATGCCACAGTCTATTCTATAGAGTAACAATATTAAATGTAAAGGATCAGGGATATATAGACACAAGATATTTGTATTTCTTTACATATCATTAGTCTTAATTAAACTCAATTTTCTTCAATTATAGATGGCGCTATTCACAAAATTTAAATAAAAACCATAAATTTCTAATACATTATAATTGAATAATTTATTAGATTACTGACAGCTTCATTTCATTTATATATTTCTTTCTTGTCATCGATATATTACAAATCTTCTTACTGCATTCCCATAACTTTTCTTTTGACTACTGAAATACTCTTAACTCCATATTCAATCTAAAGACCTAGTAAATTATAACAAAATGTTTATCTTTACATCTTGATTAACAAAAAACGAAACAAAAAAACAAAGATTCTGATCAATAATCTTTTTTTTTCTCTTCCCAAAAAAAAATATGTAAATTCAACATAAACTTCTGTTCATAATTACTATAAACAAAAACAAAAAAAACAAAACAAACTATAATAATATAAAATTTCATCTTGTTGAAATTTTGGATCGGTCCAAGTTCAAAAAAAAAAAACATGAAGATTAAATTAAATATTTAAATTTTTAAGTAATTTTATACCATTATCAGGTGATAAAATGTTCATATTTGAATATCTAGAAAATATATATATGTACATA
Organism: Empis stercorea; assembly: GCA_949752835.1. NCBI lineage: Eukaryota > Metazoa > Arthropoda > Insecta > Diptera > Empididae > Empis > Empis stercorea. Next base: position 49,774,467 of record OX457087.1, on the reverse strand, counting down.
TATTTAAATTTTGTTTTTGTTGTTTCAAAACTATTTAAAAGATTATTTTTAAACTGTTACATATTTTTTTTTATATATATCTTATATAGTTTTTGGTGTGTCAAAAAGATATTTAAAAATTTCCCTTTTATAGAACTAATTACTGTCATCTCCCCAGCTAGTGGTGGGATACATAAATAATATAATATTTAAACAAAAAGAAAGAAAGAAACTGAGGGAGCCGGAAAACGTTTATATTCAAAATTATTCAAAAGTTTTCAATTGCGAACATAAATTTTAGAGTTGTCAAAACTCTCAGATTCAAAAGTTTTAAAAAAAATGGTGACCAAATGTCTTTTGGGAGTTATAGTTTTTTTTTTTTTTCAACTAAATTAAATTTTAAATTTTTGGAGGGAAAAACTGTTGACTATATTAATAATTAAATTTTTAACAACTTTTTGTTAACCTAAAAACTTTCTTCTCTATTTTTTTTTTTTATATTTTTTATAATTTCAAATTTATGTTAAATATGCAAACTGCGAAGAACACCTACGCATAAAATTCCAATGTTTTATTATTATTATTATATGGTTAAGTATATTATATGCGCATATAAACGGCGCGAGTTATGATGAAACTTTCGCCGCTTTAAGATTATTGGAGCCACTAAACATTCAAATAAAAATGATAAAATTATTAACAAAGATTAAAATAAATTTAATCTAATGAACTTTTTTAATAGAAATTCGACCATGGGGACCGGTCAAAAGTTTAATTATAACTTATTTTGAAGAAAAAAAAAATTTAATTCTTACTTTTGGAAAAATTAATGAAATTTGTACAATTAAATTTTATGTTTTTATATAAAACGAAAATTTATATTATTATTATTATTTTTGTCGATTGTTTTATTATCGTTATTCGATTTCATTTCAGTTTTTACTACTATATACGTTATGTTTTTTCTGCTGATACTATACATTATTTTATTTTGATCGCATAATATTAAATAATATCATGGCACGTTTACAATTTACCAAGTTTTATTACAAATACGTGTTGAATTTTTTTTTTGGTAACATAGAAATTTTAATGTTATAGTTTTTGATAAAGGAATGAAAGGATAAAATGAGGATAGTAAAAAAAAAAAAAAAATTAGGTATACTTTTTTAACAGATGGTTTTATTTTTGTTGATAGGTTAGGTTTCATTTATTGTAGTGGGGGTGAGGATGAGGAGGAAGAAATTAAATTTTTAGTATTTTCAGTAATTATATATTTTTGAAACGATTTGAAGAACTGCTATATAACATATAAGAGATGGCGCTGTTTTAAGTTATTTAGTAGATGGCGTTGATAAATATTCGTCTACCGATCAACTAAATATATTTTCCATTTTAATTACAACTGTATAACAATTAATACATGATGTTTCTTCATTACAAATTAATTATTTTATATTTTCAATGAGTATTATAACCGCGCCACCTATATTAAATAATTTATAATTTCTGAAACAAAATTTACTTGATTTATCAAAAAAAAAACAAAATATATCGAAAATTTATCAATTTTTATTGAAAAGATTTTGAAATTTAATCAAATTTTTGTATTTGGAAGATTGACCTTAATAATTAAACATATGTCTTCCTACTGTTGATTGATTAATCGGTATCTAATTTACTCTAATTTGTTTATTTCACTATTTATATAAAATATAATACCGAAACGAAAATTGAATTATATGTATATATATGTATAAATAATTTCATGACCAAATTTAGTAGCATATTTTATAATCAAACATATTTAACAGAATGAGAAAACAGCTTGACACTTAACCATTTTCGGACTTTAAAAAAAAAATCAATATAAATTTTTTTCATTTTCAATTTTGTTTTTTTTTTTAAAATCAATTTTAAACTATTTTAAATATAAAATTATTTTTGAATACGTTTTTTTTTATTTTATTTATTAACAACAATGACCTATCGCCGTCCAACAAAATAACTTGTTAAAAAAAATTAACAAAATAGAGGAAAATGTGTAACTATAATTTATGATTTTTGTGATTCAAAAAAAAAAAAAAGCATTCTTGAAATTTTCAAAAACAATAATAAATTTTTCATAAAAACATCATCAATCAATGATGTTTATTATTATAAAATTTCAATGTTATTATATTATTATATTTTTTATTTATATTTTCATTTCTTTATTATAAAAAGTTTTTGTTGAACCAAAAAAGTGATTCGATTTTTTTTTTTTTTTATTTTAAAAAGTTTCAAAAATTTGTTTCGTCGGTTCAAAAAGGTGCGGCAACGGCCGGCTGCACTACGACAATATTTTAGTATTTTGAGCAAATTAAATTAAAAGAATTATGTTTTATGTATAGTCTATAAAATAAATATTACAATATATTTAAGATAATATTTTATTACTAATATCATTTTTATGTGATTTATGTAGAGATATTTACAAATGATTTTTTTTCTGTCGTGTGGTTTAACAAGGCCTACAAAAATCTTTGTCCGTCCTTGCAAATGACACAATCAATTCTATCATATCGAATTTGGACTATAATGTATATTTTACACATATATATTTAACATTATTATTAATATTTATTACTATTATTATTTTTTCATAATAAATTTGTGAATAAAGAAATTCCTATAAAATTTAAATTTGATTTTTTTTTTGAAAATAATATGAAATTTAGTTCAATTTTCTAATTTTGGTTAATATTTAAAAAATTTGGGGAAATTTTTTCAAATTTAGATCAGAAATTTATGAATTTCTAATTAAAATTAATTTAAATTAAATTTGAAAGAGAATAAAATATGAATTAAATTTAACAAAAAAAAAAAAAAGATTATTTCCTTTTAATATCATCACAAATTCTATAAATAAACATTATAATTTTTAAACTTTTTTTTCTGTTTTGTAAACCATTAACTAAGAAAACATAATTTTTGTATTGATAACGATATCATTTCAAGTTTCAAGTAAGTATTTTTATATATTTTTTTATAATAATTTCTTCTTATTTATATTATATTTTCTACTAATAAATTATTTATTTACTAATCAAAAAACTGTGAGTAAAATTTAGAGTTTGTTAAATTTTCAATTATGACCATAATTTTTTTGTTGTTGAAAATTTCATAGTTTTTCGCTAATAAGAAATATTTATAGTTTGTAATTTAAGGACCTTTGACTATATAATATATGGACTGCTTATAATTTCCTTTGCTGTCAAAGAAAAAAATACCGTACTATTATGACTGGTAGCGCATAGCACCAGAGATGGCCAATAAAAGAACTAAAGTTATGGAATTCTGATTTAAATCCAGTAGAATTCTCAAGTAAAATCTATGGAATTCTCATAAATGATTTAGTTGTTTTATTGGCCGTCAAAAAGGCGAGCGTCGCCAAAGGCAATTCGGAATAGTTAGTTCCTTTTTTCGACATCTCTGGTGGTATGCGCATAGTCGGTCATAGCTACAGCAATGAAGTTGGTTACTAGCAGTCCATATATTATATAGTCAAAGTTAAGGACGAATATTTGAGATGCATGTATAAATATCAAAATTAGTGTTGCCAATATTATTTATATATTGACATTTTTTCTAATTAAAAACACAATTTAATATATTAAAATTGATTTCGACAACGTCAAATATTCAGCAAGTTTTGTTTATTACCAAAAATATTTTATTTCATTTGCAGAATAATTTAATTAATTGTCAAAATAAGTGATGCCAATAGTAAAAATAATATTTTGACATTTAACCAAATATTGAAAACTATAGTTTATTTTTCAAATAATAATATATTATATAAAAATAAATCTAATTCTAATGAAATAGAAAATTTTTGACCAAATGAATTAATAAATAATATATTGTAAAATTTGAGTTTTGTCATATGTCAATAACATTTGACATAAATGTCAATTTTTGATCAGTTAATATTTCAGAATAAATATTTAATCGAACTTTTTTTATCTTAAAAAAATTATTAAATATTCTAATAAATAAATAATAACGATACTAAAATGAAAATCTAAAAAATATTTTTATTAGTTAAGAATTGGTTTTTTTTTTTCAATTTTATTTATTTATTTATTTATATATTTTTTTTGCATTAATTTTGAAGTTGACAGCATATAAAAAAGCACATTAAACTTTGTTTTCTTTTTTTTTTTTGAAATTTCTGCCCACACAAACCACACAACAGAAATAAAATGTTTTTTTGAAAAATTTTCGAGGCTCTTTTTTTTTTTAAACAAATAAAATAAAAAATTATTATTCGTTGAATTTCTTGGAAATATTTATTAAAAAAAAAAAAAATTCTTCTTGAAAATTGAATTTATGCAATTATCTAAAAAGAAGAAAAGTAAATATGTAATCAATGTTGGCGAAAGAAACATAAAAAGAATCAAGTTTTTTTTTAATGATTTTTTTTTTTTTTGATTATTAAAGGACAAGTTTTTGTTGTTGTTGTTTTTGTTACTGTCACTTTGACATTTGAAATTTAATTTTTATTTGTTTTGTTTTTTTTCATTTAATTTTTTTTTTGGTTTTGGTTTTTTAGTATTTTATAGTTTATTTTGAAGATTGTTTTTTTATCTACGTACTACCTTGAATTATTATTTTGTGACCTATACACACACTTAAGTAGCATTTCTTCTTTTACTTAAATGGATGAAGGTTTTTCGGTGTTGAAGAAGAACCTTGTTACCCACGCGCCAATATAACTTTTAAGTGCGTAAAGACAAGTTTTTTCAATAGAAATTTTATATTTTATTTGGTGATTTGAAAAGAAGAATTTCTTCTTCTAATCAAAAGAAGAATTTGTTGATAAATCAACATTAAGATAAAGTTTTTTATTTGAAATGTTGAAGAACCTAAAAAAAATTAATTAGTGAATTATATATATATATATGTGGATTGTGGTCACTTCCGGCCGATAAGAGTTCTTTTATGTAATAATTTTTAGAAAATTCTTTTATAAAATATATAAAGAATTTTATGATTAACGAAAAATTGTGTTTTCTAATAATTTAGTTAAGGTTGGTTTTCATAGCTCAGGAAATATAACGCATTTCCAAGAATTATTATAGATGTTTGTTGTTGTCAGAGATTGCGTTTCAGTTCACTTTTGAATAGTCTCCTTTTATGGTTAAGTAGGCCTAGTTGATGTTTGTTGCACTCCAGGAGGAATAAACTCAGTATTACTATGCATTTTAATATATCTAATTGCAAATCGATATATAATTATTTATTATCTTATACAATTTTCTATGATCTGTAGAATTTTCTGCTAAATAATAACTTCGGAATTAATTGTTTTCATTTATAGTTTTGGTTAATTTGAATAACAATTCTAAATTAATGTTTACTTATTTACAAAAATATAAACCCAATTTTAAAGTAATTGTGTAGAAATTTAGAAATTAATTTAATCTACATAATTTCATACATTCTTTGACATGATGGGAGATCTTGTTGACATTTGTTACTGAAAAAAGTAAATTTTGAGAGAATTCTATTTTGATTTTGTCCAGTATAAACAATCTTACTTAATTTTCTAGTATAATTCATGATCTAAATATAATTTATAAAGCAAGTAATCATACACTAACAAAGAAATATTATTAATATTTCTGCAATTTACTAAACATTTCAAATCATTTTCATTAATTTAAACATTGAATTAATTTGCCGTAATAATTATTTTGTGTTAAATTCAGTTTAAACTCTCCAGAAAAATATTTTAATTTAATTTCTGGTTTTTCATTCATAAACTTTTTATCTATATACATATCTTTTTGTTGTCCCCCCCCCTTACACAAAATTCTCTAACTTATTTATTATCACATAATCTTTTTATTTCCAAATTTGATAGAAGAAAAAAAAAATAAAGAAATCAAAATTCAAAAACCAAAATTAATTTCCATAAATAAAGAAAACATTAATTTAACTTAGGAAAAGAGGAAATTTATGTTTACAAAAAAAAAAAAAAAAAATAAAAATAATCTTAAATTTCTTTATTTTCTTCATTCCAAATTTTCTAACAAATTTTCAGAGTTTTTTTTCCACAATTTTTTTGTTTTTTTTAGAAAAACATTTTCCATTTTTCTTTTTTGGCTTTTAACCTTGAAAAGGAAAAAAAAAATTAAATAAAACCAAATTATGTCACATTGAAGAAAAATTCTTAATTAGAACAAATAAGGACCTTTTTGTCCATATAACAAAAATAAACCTTCAAAGGTAAATAATGTAAAACAAAAAAAAACACATAAGAATTTTTTGACACATTGAAACCATATTCACTCATTTTTTGTTTAGATAATCATATGCAGCACGCACAAAAGTCCATCTAACTAAGTTTTTTTTTCTTTTTGTTTTGTTTTCAAGGTAAACAAAATAAAAATGTCCTTTTACTTGAAATAGAAAATTTTTTGTTATCATTTTTACCCTATAATAATATAAAAAATGAAATTTACCAACCTCTCTAGTTAACCCATTTCTTCTATAATCATTTAAACTCGACCCCGGCATAAAAAAAAAAAATATGAGTCAGAAGGACAATAACAAACTGAAACCAGACATATACAAAAAAAAAAATAATAATAATTTACACTCCCTTGAATTTCATTATTATGTGAACGATTGTCCATTTAAAAAGAAATTTCTAACTTGATCCTGTCATTTGTTTTTTTTTTTTTTTTTTGACCAAATGGAAATGTCCTCAAATTTTTAGTATAATTTTTTATTTAATTTTTTTTTTTTGTTTTTTTTTTTTTAAATACTTTAATGTCACGCGAACTTTTAACCTACACACAATCATATTCCTAGAGACAAGGATATATATGTATATGATATGATATAATAAATTTGAATGTGTGTACTATAAAATATTATATGTGAAAGAAAGAAAAATATCCTGTGAGTCCTGATGGTGTCCTGGGAATTATGACAATTTATGAAAGTAAAAAAAAAAAAAAATTAACAGACAAAAAATTATTGTTTGGGATTGTTTTACGATTGGTCAAAGGATAATTTAATCGAAAAAACATTTAATTGAAATTCATTTTGGTCGAAAATTGGCCAAAAATTATATTTTAAATAATACCTTTTCGAATATTTCAAATCTAGAGTCTTAGTAAAGTTAATTGCGACAATTGGGATTCAATTTTCACTGGAAATATATTCAATAATAATTAGATATTTGCGCCAATATATTTACCTACATATTTTCTGCACATAAATAATACTAACGACAAAGTGGTCATTCGACCAATTGACTAATGTCCTCTATAAGCGTGTGCTTTATTTTTTTTTTATTGTGTTGCTTATGTCTCTTCTGTTACGACCGAAATATGACATTGAAGGATTCAGGATGAATTTTTCCGTCCTATATACATATATTATATCCTTGTATTTGTATAATGTCCTTTTTTGCTGAAATTATATACAAACGAATATCAACAATACATTTATTTTATAGTGTTGATGATGAATTAAAAATTTCCGTAAATTGTGATAGAATAAGAGTGAGTATTAAATAAAATAAATTTTATTTTCTTCTTCTGTTGTGTAGTGTTTTTTTTTTTTCGTTTCAATTCTCTAAAGAAGAAAATTTATTTGTTATTTTTTTTCTCTGATGTTTGTTTGGTTTGAATTTATGAACGAAATGACCAGCTGACATTTTTATATGATGATTGTTAATGTTGTTTATATTTGGACTGTTACATTGAAGAAATATATCCTTTGGGTGATGTAAAATTCAGGACAATTAAATAATGTGGGAAGAGCTAATTTTTTATTACAATATCCAACAGTGGAATAAAACGAAATTTAATATAATATCAATTTTTTTTTTATATATTTAAGTATTAAATTCGGTTTTCATTTAAATGATTTTTTTTTTACAAGAATATATTTTTCCGTATTGGTTAAGGGAAAAATTCACTTTTCACAAAACAATAAAAATTTAAATGAAAATTAAATGTCTCCCTGGGTACTTATTTTTTTTTTTTGTGTTAGGTGTTGTTGTATCACGAAATTAGGGAATTATGATAAGATTTTCAGCTTTGGTGGACAATTTTCTTTTTTTTTTAGTGATAATTTAATGTTGGATTAAAGTAATGACAACAATTAATTATCATTTCATCAGATTTTTAAATACTAGAATGAAATATTTTAATTAATGTTTGGTAAAAAATATAGTCAAATGTTTGATTATGCAATTTTACAATATTGTAGTCTAAAAAATGTTTCAAAAGGAAAATTCACAAAAATTTACGACAGACAGAAAAATATTTCTTTCTCGAAATTCAAAATTATTGAAAAAATTAAACTAAAAAAAAAATAATTTTTAAAAACAACTTTTATTCATTAAGCAGAAAAATCAATATTTTTCTTAAAATATGTTCTATCATTTTTTGGTTTTCCTGAAAAGTTTAATGATATAATAAAACTATAAAATATTGAACTTATAAATAAATTAAATATTGAACTATTAATTTTATATGAAAATGTTGGTAACTAAAATAGAAATTTATTGAAATTCAATATTTTATTTTAAAACAATTAAAAACCATTTCAAAAATACACAAATTCAAAATATAAAATTTCATATTTAACTTTTCTAGAAACTAAAATTTTTTTTTTAGCTTTTATAAAAAAAAAAATTATTTTAAAAATTTCCTCATGTTAAAAATTTAACCTTAAATAAAATATTCTAGAAATTGAACAAATTTTTAAATTTCAATTTCAATTTAAGACAAAACAAAAAAAGTCATGATAAAATTTGAACAAAAATTTCCAATTTATAATTTACTATACGCAAAAGATGAACTCGATCTGAGATTTATTTTTTATTTTTTATAAAAATCTGTTAAAGATGAACCAGATTTTTAATGTGTATGTGGTACTTGGTATAGTAAACCATTCAATTTAGTATCTTTTTTTCTTATCTACAGATTCTAATAATAATAATAATAAAAAAATGAATTAAAGAAATTTTATTTTTCTGATCCAGATGTTCATTGCATGCGCTACAAAAAGGAAAAATTATAGAGAAAAGACTTGGGAAAAAAAAAATCAATTTTTACAACATGTTCTATTAAATCAGTTTATGATAAATTGGGAAGAAAATTTTCTAATAAGTATTGGTATATAAAAACGAAATTATACACGGAAAATTTATATATAAATAATTTATCTTTTAACAAATTTTATTTCATTTTTATAAATATATAAAAATGATTTATGCGATTTTATAATTGTAAAATTATTTATACATAAAATGTTGAAATTAAGGTGAATTTTTTATCTGCGGAAAAAATTGATTGGTACAAATATTACATGAAAGTATTCTGGCAATTAGTAGGAGATGTCCCAGAGTTGCTATGATCGTTATTTCAATTTGTTATTGAAAATAAGTTGTTTTCTTTACATTATTTCATCATTTCCATCATTTTAGAATCTGTTTCTTTACCCATACTATCAACGACTAGAAGCACAATAAAATTTTAAGGACAAATTTTGAACAATGAAAACTTATATTTAAAAATTCAATATTTGAGGCACTAATCGTCCATCTCGAAGACTTCTTAAGTATTAACTAACATTTTACCAATTACAAATTTCATGTATAGAATATTATTCAAAAATGATGACAAAATATCTGTCATCATTATTTCCAAAATACGAGGATCTTTTCGCACTGGTGCAAGGAAAATTTATATAAAATGTTAAAATTTTATTACAGAAAATGATGGAAATTTATCCTTAAAATTAAATTTATAATTCAATAGTTATACACTGTTAAATGTATAGAATGAAATTGGGTACAGTCCTTGTACTTCTTTTTTAACAGCATAACATATTTTACCATCAATGTTGGTCTTAGGGTTGTATATAAAATAAAATAAAATTCAATATTACAATTTCTGGTTATTATCCTTTTAATAAATTCTGATTAAATCATATTTTTTTTTATATTAATTTTTCTTGATTTTTTTTCAAAATGTTTAAAGAAAAATATAAGAAAAACAACAAGTTTTAAATTTTAAAATGAAGAAATAAGAGAAAATCTTATTTTCGTTTCATATACGATTTTGTGTTTTTATATGCCAATGGCAATGAAATCTCTTCTCTACACAGAAGTAAAACGACTTTTCTATGAAGGAACATTTTTGTATAGTGGGAAAACTTCTTTGAAAAAAATAATTTTAAATTTCCAAAAAATTGAAAATCCAAAAATAATAACAACAGACGAAAACCGAAGTTTAATATAAGTATAAAAAAAAGGATACGAAAAAACGTTTCTTTTACACAATACCGTTACATATAGTTAACAAATTTTTTACTATTTGCTTTGAAATTTACAATTTTTCAATTTATTTCGATTTCATCATCGAATAATAAAAAAAAATATCGTTTCATTTTTTTTTTCCTTACAATTTTTTATCAAAACAAGAACGCAAAGATAGTAAAAAACAAAAAAAAAATATCCTTTAAAGAAACTGATCAATTTTATGTATGTTTGTGTACCATACCAATGCAATTTATTTTGGTTAAAAATTATGAATTTTTCTTTGTACCCTAAAATAAACTCTTTTAGACTTTTTGTGGTTCTCTGACATTGAAAAGCTTTTGTAAACTTCAAGGAGTACAAAAAAAGGATAACAATAAAAATAATGAAAAATTTATTTTAAAATTGAAAATGATAGCGTATTGGGGTGCAGGGAATAAATTTTATTTAAGATTTTTTTTTCAACGGAAATTCGTAAAAAAAACTTTAAAGTTTTCCGTTTTTTTTTTTGAATTTGTTTATGATTTTCTTTTCAGGAAATTGCCAACATAAATATTTTTATTTTTGTGTGACTGGGTTTTATTGGTAGGGTTGAGATTGTAGGGGTGAGATTTCCTGTAAAAGAAAATATATCTTTTATTGTGGGAGAGCTATAAACGACTGACGCTCTCGTCTTTAAACGTTTTTTAAAGAGTTTGAAATTGAAGTCAAGAATATTAATGAAAATAAGCTTCAAAATCCTGCCTTTTAGTTTGGGTTAAATGACAATTTTACAATTCGTTGCGCTTGCATTTTAAATGGACGATAAATATTGACCTTTTTTACAATATTTTTTTTTTGGGAAAAAGTTCTTTTTGAAAGATCATTTATTAGTTCTTTATGAATTTCGGAATAATAAAGCTTTTAAAAAATGAATTTTTAGATAATTTATTATATGAAATATAAATTTTGTTTAAAATTGATTTTGACATTTCGCAAAATCACTTAACAACTAATGGACTTTCAAAATTCTTAATTTAGGGAGAAGAAACTCTCCTCTATTGTTTAATTTTTCCGATATTTTAAAATTCCAAAACTATAAAATTTTCAAATCTTTGTTTTACTATTGTAAAAATGCATTTTTGTATAATGAAATAATATATTAGTGCAACTTTCAACTTATCAGAATAAAAGCGATAAAAACAAACAGGTCAACAGTCTCTTTAGTAATCAATAAAAAATTATTTGTTCCTCGTAAAAATGTATACATCCTTTTTCTTAAAACCAAACAGACGTCATGTCATGCATTCATTTTTCTAAAACGATAAAATTACTTAGTAAACAAAACCTTTTTCTGCATAAAAGTATAACTCATTCTACTTTTTTGTGTTTTGTTGTCAGTGAGGGTGAATTTTGATGTTGTTTAGCACTATGAATCATCAGGGAAAATTACTCATTTTTCTACGAAAATATTGGGTGAAAAATTCAAGTTGAAATTGTATCAGCAGGAAAATCAAAATGAAAACAGAAAAATCGTAGTGAAGCAAGGATTATTTATATGCATGGTTTGTAAATAGAATGAAATTATCTGGAAAAATATTGCTAAATAATGTTGAATACTGTTTGCGAAAATTATAGAAATAAATTTGAAATTTTAAAGTTTTTGAAAAAAACGTTTTTTAATGGAACACGTTTTACAATTGAAAAATAGAAACGATTTAAACTTTTTTTCGGTTAGAATTTGTTAGTTTGAAATTTCTATGCCAGAGAATTTTGATAAATTCATTTTTTAAAAACAGTTTTTAATATAATGTTCGACCATTTTTCAATGTAAACACTTTCTGTGACTTCCTCGATTTAAAGCAATCAAATTTAATAGGAAATATTTTTTAGGTTTCTGATTCTACACCATTAAATTAATTACAATAAACAATTATAATATTTTTTTAATCCTTTATTCAACCCAAATATAATATTCGATATCAAGAAAATGAAGTATTTAAATGCAAACTTGTAATTACTTATTTTTCATTTATTAATGTAAATACATTATTATTGTAGTTCTGCCGAAGATACGATTTCCAATCAATATTATGCCAATATTACTTATAGCTTAATACAACATTTATTTAAATTTAAAATTATTATGGGATAAAGATTCATTTATAGTAAATTTAATTTAGAAAATTTCTGTTTATTTACTGATCTGCGCAAAAGTTTATGTATTATGAGGACAACACAATCTTATTCAACTCATTCTCTTTCATCTATTCTATATAAATATGTAAGTAGGTAGTTAATTATCTATTTCTATCATATACATAATATTTTTCGAAATTAATCATTAACACGATTACCAATTATCCAATAATAATTATTATTATATTATAAAATAAAAATAAAAATAATTTAAAAAATAATAACATTGAAAAATAATTAAATTAAATTCTAATATACAAAAAATATTTAATCTATAATTAAAATTTATTATAAATAATTTAACATTAATTTCAATTTTCCCTTTTTATAGCATTTTTTTTTTTCTTAAATTTCCAGATTTTTTACCATCAACATAAAAATCAATTAAATTCTTCATTTTGAAGCAGGTGCAAAATTTAATATTATGTATATTATACACTCTTCTTACTCTTCTTACTACATTTTATAAAATGAAAAACAAACTAAGAAATAATATAATAATATTTAGCTTATACTACATATAAATTATACGATACTCCTGAGAAATCTTATTTTCATTAATATTTTAATATGATTAATATACCATTGCATTTTATTTTACCCATCATCCTTTCTTCTCATCCTTTTATATTGTCGGTATGTACATGGGTTATAAGAAACTAGAAAATTTTTTTTCTTATTATCGTCAATTGATAGAAAAATTGATAAAAAAAAAATATTCTTCACTTTGACTCGGTAACATTTTTATGCTTCTGTTTATACTATTATTTAGTTTTATTTCATTTACGATATTATTTTTATAATCTCCTCATACATATATAGTTTTTTATAAGAGATTTTTTACTCCTGACAGTCCTGCCTGACCTGACAAAACCAAAAGTATATAATTTTTATGACCATGGACCAAAAGAAGTAAAGAAAATAGAAGGAAATGGAAAAAGAAATCAACCTGAAATATTGAAACTATATAAAAATTTTTTTTTTAAAAGTATGTGTGCGTGTGCTACTTGTGATCTGATCTGGTGTGTCTTATAAGATTATATGCGGAACAGGTTCTTCAATATTATTTTGCCCTAAAAAATGAACAAGAAATCTTTTTACCCTTTTTGTATATTTACGTTAATATCTTTTTTTTTTCTTGGTTTCTTCAATATTCTTCTGGTTTCAATTATATTATAGCTGTTATGCTTCTGCTGGGCTGCTGCCGCCACTACCGATACTGATTTGATTTTTTTCTTCTTCTTCTTAAAAAAAACATACCTTAAAGGCTTGTCTTTTTTTTTTTTGGTTTTTTTTCTTACGTGAAAAATGTCGGAACGGTGATAAAGAGTAAAGAGATTTGATTTTTTTTCTTTTAATGAAAATAAGCGTGTGACCATCTGGACCAATTGACCAATCAGTGGATGAGATGAAATTATATATAAAATATAAATAATATAGAAAAGATTATATTATCTTGTCGATTTTGTTATCCAAAGATGATGTTTTTTTTTCTTCTGTAATTTAATAATCTTCTTTTTATATTCTATGTAATTGTAGTAGTTCAAGGATGGATGGGACAGTTTTTTCTTCATCTACAATTTAATAGATTTACTATATCTGGTTTAGTTTTTCTACTATATATGTAGTTTGTGTGTGTGTCCCTTATTGATAATGTTAATTTAATTCCAGTAGAAATATATTACACCCCATTCCCCCTCAGTATCAAATTAAAATCACCTGAATAACATCATCATCATTGGAGTATCTTCATTTTGTTGTTGGTTGTTGATGTTGTTGTTTTGGTATACAAGTATAATAAATGATTTCTTGATATTTTTGATTCTTTTAACTGCAACAAGGGATATTTAACCACTTTGCAGTTGAAGAGATTCAATGAAAAAAAAAAACATTATTTCTTCATAAAATTAACGTTACATAAAAAAATTATTACATTTTTTTTTTTTGGTGTGTCGTTACGACCAATTTTTATGATTCTTCTTTTTTTTTTTTTTTGATCGCGTTCAAGGGACTTTGATGAAGAACTCTCTAGAGCGTATCTTTCTGAAATTTAAAGTGTCTATAACCAAAAAATAAAATTAAGATTTTGGTTATTTAGGTTTTCATTTTTCATGCTAAAAAGAAATATGATTTTTTATTTAAAAGCAAAAAGATTGTGTCGTTTCAGAAAGATGGTTCAAAAGGAGTGTGGATGGTGTATACATGGAATATTTCAATTTTGCGTTATTCTGTATTTCTTCAACCTGTTCTCTACCTACAGTGTTTTGAATTAAGGATTTTCATATATATTTTTTTTTCGTCTTATATCCTTTTTTTTTTTTGTGTGTTTACTGATAGAATGATATACTTAAAAACCCGTTCGTTAGCTTGTTTTCTTCTGTTTTTGCTGGTTGATCTTATAATTTGATACTTAAAAGTGATGGCTTTTTGCTTTTTTTTGGAAATTTCTTATAAAATGTTTTTATTTTTTTTACATTAAATTTAAAGAAGAGAAATCTGAACTTTGTGTTTTTCTTCTTCTTCTTCTGATTATTGATGACAGACAAGAACAAAAATTTGATGTAGTATAAAACATGTAACATGAAACAATAAATATTTTTTGGGGAGAACATTTTTTTTTTTGTGAAGGGGTTAAAAAGGAAAAATTTTAAGATAGAAAATTCTTAAAATATTCTATTTGAAAGTCAGTTAAAATTATGATCTTTTAAATTGAAAAAAAAAAAAAAAACTTGAAAAAGATAAAAGTAAATGATTAAATGATGCAGTAGTATTAAATTTACATAGGATATAGTCCTTGTAATTTGAAGCGGAATGAAGTTTGAATTGAAGATTATATGAATTTTGTAATAAATACCAGTAAAAAATTAACGTGAAATGTAAATTGTATTTGGTAAAAAATTTAAACAGATAGAAAAAAATAAATTCACATCAAATTTTACACCATTTTTATATTGTCAAACATTTTCATTTGGCCTTTTTCTCTCAGATTCTTAAAATTTCTGCAACAAAATAGCATTAAGACCAATTACATAAAAAATGCTAGAAGAAACATAAAAAAAAAATTGTGAAAGTAAAATGTCGACAATGTAAAAATTTATGTATATAGAATGTTTGTACTTTTATCACCTTCCGGTCGGTAATTTTAACTACTAACGTCATTTCACATAAGATCCTTATCAGCACTTAAACCAATGAAAAAAAAAAAAATTCCTTTTATTTTAATGATAATTTTAAATTCCTAATTTTTCTGACATTATATAAAATTTTATTAATATGATTCAAATGTTTACACCACTTTATAATTAAACGGGCCAACCCTTTCATTAATCATTCGTTTTTCTGTATTTTTTGTTATGGTAATTGACGTTTCTCATCCTTAAAATACTTTTCAAAATAGCAAAAGAAAATATAATTTAGTCACACTTTGACACCCTCGTTTAATATTACAATTTTCATCATTTTTCTTCAAATATTCTAGCATGGGTTAAAATGACTAATCCCTCAAGCAATTATAAAAAAAAAATATAACTTTTTATTCATGAATTTTTGTCATGACTTTTAAGGATATTATATTGTCTTCTATATTACGAAAAAGTCAAAATAAAAAAGTTCTATTTAAATTTATCCTTAAAATTTCAAAACCCTTTAATTTGTGTTGCACAACAATAAAAGATGAAAAAAAATATTTCTAGCCCTTTCTTATTATCACAATTATTGTAGTGTAATATATACAAATACAAATAGTCCTTAAGGGCAGAAATGTCCTCCTACTCTAAAATAAAATATAAATTTATCATTTTTGATAGTGGAAATTGGTAAATAAAATTGTTCGTTTTGTGTGACAGACGACGACAATTGACTTATATAGGAATTGTAATGTAGCTCAAAAAAATGAGAATTTCTTTTGCTGGTTTAAAATGGTTTGTTTTCGAAATTTAATACAAGGATAATTTCTACAAAAAACAACAATATTTTAACCCCCAATTTATATCTAAATTTGGAAATGTACCGCGTGCATGCACTACAAACTTTTAACTACACAACAATAGTTTCTAGTTGTATCCCTTTTATCATTGATGTATGTATGTTTGTAGAGTATTTGTCAGGACAAAGCCGCATATTGCGGCAGCAATGACTGTATTTTTTTTTTTTGGAAACTCATACTCCTTATTGATTGTAAAGTGAGGGTGGATTTTGTTTTTGTTTAGTTCTATGAATCATCAGGGCAAATTACTCATTTTTCTACGAAAACATTGTGTGAAAAATTAAAGTTGAAATTGTATCAGCAGGAAAATCAAGAGGAAAACAGAAAAAGTTGTAGTGAAGCAAGGATTATTTATATGCATGGTTTGTAAATAGAATGAAATTATCTGGAAAAATATTGCTAAATAATGTTGAATACTGTTTGCGAAAATTATAGAAATAAATTTGAAATTTTAAAGTTTTTGAAAAAAACGTTTTTTAATGGAACACCAACACGTTTTACAATTGAAAAATAGGATCGATTTAAACTTTTTTTCGGTTAGAATTTGTTAGTAGAAAATTTCTGTGGATAAAATTTTGATAAATCGATTTTTTTATATAAAATTTCCCTCCTATTTCGTCAGTTTAAAATTAAGTGATACATTAAATTAAATCATTTTAAACGATAATCAAATTCAAATACCTATATGTAAGTTAATAACAAATATTTCTCAATTTTCTGCTTGTATATATCATGTATAAAATTAATTGAGTTTCACAATACATATAACCAATTATAAAAATATTCTTCATCCTTCTTTCTTCTTTTTTTAACCCAAATATATAAAAATTTCCAAAAATTAAGAAGACGAAATTTTCAATTAATGTTTTTTTTTTGGTCACAGTCCCAAAAAGCCAAAATGCTGAATAAAAACTTGTCGGATTACTTTTCATTGTTATATAGTTCTTGTAAAGCATAATCAGTAAGGGACAAATCATCATCCAAAACAAAACTGTTGTAGGCTATATATAAAAACTATGTCGTGACCTTTGTGAACTCGAAAATAAATTTATACATTTTTCTGGAGGAATTTTAAATATTTTTAGTTTCCGGTGATGATATAAGATTTATATACCTTATATATCCTTACGATAAGGAAGAATAATAATTTTTCAATTCTGGGCACTAATCTTATCTGTTAAACTCTTTCCAATCCTTAGAAAATAAGAAAAGTCTACCCAATTTTACTTTAATTAATGCAAACAAGCTGCCAAAGTAAAAGTAGTTCTTATTCATTTTGATGACATTTTTTTATCTATGTGTCAAATTAGGGATTTAAATTTTTTAGGACAGTAAAAAACGATCAGAACGCGTTAGCAAATTTTACTTTTAATTTAAAATATCTTCAATTTTCGGCAACTATTCATCGAACAACATTCTTTTTAATTTCATCTTTCATATTATGAGTTATTAACTTTGTGAATATAAACTTTTTTTATTCCATTTTTATTAAATTGAAACATAGCAGGGAAAAAATGTAACCAAATAAGCAAAAAGAGGGTAGTTTTTTTTTTTTTTTTATTAATTTAGTCTTTGCTTCTTTGCTGATGGCAAAAAAATTCATTTCCAAACATGATAAAAATGAAACTGAAGTGAGGTTAAAAAAAATGTTAAACTTTACCATGCTTGGGTTTATTAAATTTTTCTCTTTTTGGGTTAGTATATAGTACATGAAAGTTGATATTAGTTATATATGATTGGAAGCATAATATCTACTATGTTTGCATATTATACTAATTAAGTCTGTCTGATTTCTATTGAGTTTGTTTTTTTGTCTTCATCTGGTTATGTGCATTGCTGTATTTGAGTAATGGTGCCACATTGATTGAAAGCAACCAAAATAAAATTAAAGCAAAAAAAAATATATATATTGAAATTATTCGTCAAAAAGGACGAGGGGGGAAAAAATCTATATTTAAGAAATATAAAACTGCTTTTTTACACTCTCTGCATGACGTACTATTTAGTATAGTAAATTTTTAGTTCTTTATGGTTCACAAAAAGAAAATTTTTGTTTTTGGCATTTAAACATGAAAAGGTTTTTTTTGTTTTGTTTTGATAATTTTTTTTCCTTTTTTTTGGGGAATTTTTACAAATTAGAGAATTGCTTATAAGGGAATAATAATATCCTTTAACATGTTAATATATAGATATGAGTCATCAATTCATTCATTAAATGTTTGTATATTCTTCGTTTTTCGTTTGAATTGAATTGTGAAAAATATTTCGAAATCAAATTTCGATGATGGAAAAATCAATGGATAAGAAAATCAACAAAAAAAAAAGAAATCATGAACTATTTAGTAAAGATAGAAATTTTTTCGATTAATTAAATGAATTGAAATGAATCAAATTTATAAAATATAGTAATCAAATTTTTGTTGTTAATTGGTTTTGGGAATATGGTTTTTTTGTTTTACTATTTTGGTATAATAAGAAAAGCAGCAGCGAAAATTAGTTAATTTCTTTTGGCATTTATTGTTCTCGTAAATTTTCTATAATTTTTTGTTGTTGTTGGGTTTGTAAAAAATCTCCAAAGAATGCTTAGAAAAACGTAATTATAGATTTATTTTCATTGGTGTTCTGACGTGATGATCAGAAATTGTCAAATTATAAGTGCCATAAATGATTATTTTCAATTATGATTTGAATAGATCGGCTTTTGGTTCTTCGTAATTAATATGAAGATATGTTAATATGGTTTGTTTCTAAGGACCTCGCATAGGGAAGATATATATTTGAAAGCACGGTTGGCATTATGATTTAAGGTTAATAAAAAACTCTATTTTCTTAATCAGAATCATGGGAAATTTAGTAGAGAGCTTAACATTATTTAGGATTAATATTATCAAAAAATAAATTAAATTACCTTAACTGATTGGAGTAAGGATTAAACTACTATAACTCATATAAAATATGATTTATTTAATTTTTCTTACATATTAAACTGATTGCTATTCTAATTTACCATATCATTTACGGTACAATTAAAGTGGAATTTTATTAATTCTATTTTCATGTAAAAATCAATTCCACCCTTGATATGAATGATTTCGTATGAAAAATTTGACATAAATTCAATTTCATTTGACAGTATAAATATTAATGATCCAAAAACTACTAAATATCTTAATTGCCGGGTTAGCTGGCAGGTCGTCTGTTTTAATGTCTTCAAATTTAATAAGGTATAATATAAAAGTAATTGACATATTTCACAGTGTATTTAATATATAAACGAATTTCCTCCTATATTATTAAAATTTAAATTGATAAATTTTGGAATCAACAAGAAAAAGAAAGGTAAATTTTTACCCTTTTAAAAGATTTCTAAACAGCGGAAATAAATCCTAATTACTGACATTTGTCTTCACCTTATTGTATAAAATCTATCGTAAAATAAAATTATTTCCTTTTCTTTTTCTGACTAATTCATGTAATATCCTTAAAATTTCCTGAATCATAAAAAAATAAAAAATACCATTAAAATTTTAAAATTAATCATTTGTGTACATATTTTTACAAAAAGAACCTTCAAATTTCAAAAGAATTAATATTACTTTTAGCGACACATATTTTTGTTGAAAATCTGACTCACCCACGTTTTCATTTATCGTCCTTTTTTTATTATCATCAAAATAATAATAAGTAATAATAAAAAAAAATTCCATATATACATATAAGCACCTGCCAATTAAAATACTTCCGCGAGGCGTAAGCATATGTTCGCTAATCGTAAAAAAAAAATAACATATTCAATTTTTTTATTTATTCCACCTAAACTAAATATGAGATTTTCTTTTTTAAGGGTGTATCCTTGAATAACACACACAAAAAAAAAAAAACTGGGACTTTTCCTTGAAATTTTTCTGCTTCACAAAAAGAGTCTAAATTTTTGTGATTGCAAAATAAAAATTCATATAAGTTTTTTTTTTTTGTATATAAAAGGATAACATAAAGGAAATGAAATTATGGTCTAAGGGTTGAATGAGTCACATTTGTGATTTTTTTGTTGTATGTAATATTTTAAGGGTTAAAATATTCAAAAGGGAATTTTCTTTTGAATAAAAAACGTCATCATTAACGTATAGTAAAAAAAAAACAAAAATTCACTTATGAAATTTAATGTTCAAATTTTATTAAAAATTAAAAAAAGTTTTTATGAAAAAATTGTTTAAAGCCTTTTTTTTTTTTAGGCAATTAAAGGGTGAGGTTTGTTTTGTGTGTGTGTGTGCTGATTTAGGGGGTCAAAAAAATATGGCACGTGAATTTTGTTTTTT
This sequence comes from Empis stercorea, assembly GCA_949752835.1. NCBI lineage: Eukaryota > Metazoa > Arthropoda > Insecta > Diptera > Empididae > Empis > Empis stercorea. The sequence goes on along the minus strand of OX457087.1, from coordinate 49,753,679 downwards.
TGTTTTAATTAATTAAGAAATAAGGCAAAATAAAAATAAAAAACGTATTGAAAGAATTTTTTTAATATTTAAAAAAAAAAACGTGACTTAAATTTAACTTTTAGAATGGAAGAAAGAGTTTTTTTTTTAGAGATTGTGAAAATTCATTGTTAAATGATCGCTGTAGAATTGGTTGGGTACTTACGTCTTAGGGGTTGACGTTGAATACAAGTCTAGACTTTAGTCGATTTCTATGTGTCAGCAAAAAAAAAAATTATTAAATGAAATTTTATTTAGTATAATTGAATTTTTTTTTTTATTTCTTTTGCAGATTTTTCAAAAAATTTTGAAGACGTGATAAGAAAAACAAGGAAATTTTTGTTTTTTGGAGTTTTGTGGTAAGTGAAAAATGATTTTACTTATTTGTAATAGAAATTTTTATGGAAAATGATAAATACTATTTAGTAATATTATTTGATTATGCGAATGAATAGACTCCTATTTTGAACAGAAGAGTAGAGTAACTATAGTAAGGCTTCTCAAACGGGATCCCGTTTGCCCGGGATTAAGTTACTAATATTAAAATTAGGAAAATTCTATAATTGCACTCAAATTACCAATATTTTGTAATTTTGGTTTGTACCGATGGCTGTGGTTATTTTATATTCAACTGGACTCCCCTTTATTCGTAGTTAATAAATAGACAAAGTTCAATATAATTATAGCATTGGCAGGACAAATTTTTCCTTATACAATTGAAAATAGTCTTTTTACATTTCAAATAATCTTCCTGTGTCTGACACAACTATCATGCTGGTTTTCACTCGCGTCTTATGAGCCGGCGGTTTAAGTTAGCCACAGGCAAAAAACAAGCTCGTGAGCTGCAGATGATTTTCAATTGTGTCACACGTTAATTTGACGTTAAATTAAAAAAATTATAATAAAAAACGTTGGTAAAAGCTGCGTTTTTTATGGGAAAAATATTATATTTTAATATGGCAACTATAAATTTGAAAAGTTTATATAATATTATTATTATTTTATTTTTATAAAACTGACAGTTCGTGATATTTTGTGATATTTTTGGATATTTTCTGATATTTTCTGCCCCTATAAATTTGTTAGGGCTAAAAATATCACAAAATTATTTTTGAAAATTTATGAGAATTTTCTGTCAAAGTACATTGTTTATAAACAAAAATAAAAAAATTGTTGTAAACAAATAATAAAAATTTAAATAATGAAATTAATTAATTTTTTTAAGTTTTCCAATAACAACATAACTTAATTTTTTAGCTAACTATTTATTATTTTTATGTATAAAATAAAAATATGTATCAAAATATAAAAAAGGTTAGGTTGTGTTAGGTTGAGTTAGAGTAAGTGACGTCACAGATCACTTTAGGTTCATTTGTGACCCAAACCCAAATTCTGTTCGCTTGCTCATACCATATGTCATATCAGCGTCTACAAGAAAACACGATACTCTTATATCAAATAAAATACCATATAATGTTGTTGAAGTTTTGTAAATAATCATTGTAAACTTCTAATAAATATATTTAAATCATATAGTATTAGTTCAGTTCAATAAACTGTGAAATCACCATAAATCATAAATATGCCCATTTTTATTAATATTCTTTCGAAGAAATTTTTTCAATTAAATGTATAACGAATTCCGATTTATTTCGGAATTTCAGTATTATTTTTCATCATATATGAAAAATAATATGATATTTTCATCATATTATTTTTCATTATTTAAAGACATATGTCAACTTATAATCAAAGTAGCCTTGATATAATTTAAAATTTTTCGTATGAATGACATATTAAATATACTAACCTATTCGATTCTATCTATTTTGGAAGGTTAGAAAAAAGCAACTCCAAGTAGATCGGATCAAGTTCAAAAAAGCTAACGAACATAGAGTATACTGGACCTAACCTAACCTAACGCAAACGAACACGATCAAATTGACACATATTGATCCAAGGAAGTTGTATCAAGCTAACGAACAGACCTATTTATATTTTCTGTACTAAAGTGTGCTGTCCAAAACTGTTCTGAAAAGTCATTGAACGAAGCTAATATGTCGGCTGAGATACTTTCCTATAAAAAGATATGAATGTCAAATGAAAAAGATATGTACATATGTCAAAAATATGAATGATCAAAATGTAAAAAAAAAACAAACGTAAATCAAATTCGATTCGATTGGAAAAACGTTACGTTTTCAGGAATACATGTTCCGTTTTTTAGTAATCTAATTTAAGTATTTTAATAGTTTATCACAGATATTCTATTTCTACCAAGGAATTAATTAAATCTTTGGTTCTCAATAAATTATTTATTTATTCCAAATAAAAACATATAAATTTCAAAAAACAAAACATTAAAATAGAAAAGGCTTGGTACATATAAATTCAAGTCAAATATTTCCTCATTGTATTGCATTCCTTCTGTTTCTAGTTGTATAAATGAAAACACAAAGATAAAACACTGTACAGTGTGCTACAGCACATGAAGCGATCAATAAAATTCTATCTAAAATTAATATTAACTTTAGTTTCTTTCTAAACAAACTTAGTGTTAATATATTTTTTTACCTTGCCAATTGATCATTTCTACGGTAGATTTTCTTGATAGGATAGGCACGATTCTTGAAAAATTGCCATCATCTGCAACATCACCCTCAATTTCTAATATAAATAAAAACAATTGGTGAAAGTCCACTAATTCAATTTTAGAATCAACAAGACCACGCGTAAAAGCAGGCCCCTTTGCCATAAATATGGAATCGTTGGTAAGTGGAAAAAAATTATATTTTTCTGGACCAGGTATCGGTATGTACCAACCATGTGCACCGAACATAGTGTTATTGTCAACTAAAAATTGTCTTATAGATAAAATTTGGTATTCATTAATTTTAAAAAATTACTTGTTATATTTAATTCTATTAAAGTTTTTTCATATTTTTTCATATAATCATAAAAGGCTTGACCAACTGGTAAGCCATAATAACTATTCCTAAAATAATTATAAAGAAATTTATTAGATCAAAGTAAATAATTAATTTTTAAAATGTAGATTGATTTGACCTCAGAGTGGCTGTTTTTCACTAATAAATATTAGACGCGACTGTGGCTATTTTTATTTTTTATTTGTGGCTGTTAGCAACGACAGCCACGACGATTTTCACTAAATAAATTTTAGCCTGGGCTTTTTTAAATATTGTATTAGTATTTTAAATTATACAATATAATGAAATGTAAAAATGTGGCTGTTAGCCTTCTTATGCGCGCCTTATTTATTTACTGAAAAACAGCCGTAATACAAATGAATTATTTAAAACGCATTTGTTAATATTATTTGGGTCGTTGTTGGATTACACGGAATATATAAAAATAACAAATTTGGAAATGCTATATTGTTTGTGCATCAAATTATTATTTTCTTGAATTAAAGTTATTTGTGTATAATGCCTGGTTTTCACTCGCGTCTTATAAGCCGCGATTAACTTTTTTGATACTAAATTTAATAAATAAAAAATAAATAAAAATGATTAAATTTGATATTAAATTTGATATTTGATAATTTCAAATTATATATAGTAGTAAATCGCTACAAGAGTAAATTGCTTTATATAAACCTTCGCAAAATTTGTCGAGCGTCACGGTTTTCGGCAGATTTATAAATCCGCTTACAGTCGAATTTTGACATTTGAGATTATTGAGTACTTTAACCTCAACAATTAATTATTTACAATTAATTATCAACAATTAATTATTTATCTACTATAATTAATTATTTGCCCAATTTTCTGATTAATCTCCAGAAAGTCCATCTATTGATGAAAAAACAATAATTTAGATTGGAATACTACTAATTAGTATCAATTTTTCTTTAATGAAACAGAATAAATGTTTCTTAACTCGGTTATTAGCTTTATTGTCAAATCAATCACTTGTTTAAATATATATTTAATTAATAATTACCTAGCAGTATATCCATTCCATTCTTTATATTTAGGATTTACGAGCTTGTTTGACGTATACTCAAAGTTCCTATGTACCCTATACCAGATAGGGCGAATTAAGTTATGGCATCTCTCTGTGAGTGGCCAATCATTAAAATATATTTGAAGAGTTACGGCATTAATTAACAAACTAAATACTTCGGACCTTTTTCGCTTACAGAATGGTTCCATCATAGGATAAAAATCTATTGAATTATTAAAAGTTACGGGAGACATTCCATGGTCACTCATATAAATTATATTAGTTCTTGCAACTAAATTCAGAGCTCTTATACTATCGTAAAGATACCCCTGTGCAACATCTATTTGTTTCAAGATATTTGTAACCTATTCCAATCAATGAATATAGCATTTTCGAGTCAAGATAGTCTTTTTGAATTTCAAATTAGTCTTTTCATGTAAAATCAAATTAGTCATTTTACAAAATTAAATTAATGTTTTGTGTGTGTACGAGACTAATATGATTTTTTAAAAAGACTAATTTGAAATTTAAAAAGACGTATCTTGACTCGAAAATGCTATATATGTAATTCTATTTAAGCAATATAAATTTATAAAATATTAAAATTACTTCAGCACTGTCAGGACCATATGTATGTCCCATTTTATCTGGTTCTTCTATGTATACCAGAATAAGGTTAGGAGGCATAAGAGAGCTGTTAAGCCATGAAACAATAGTTTCGAAACGTGTTTTAATGGAAATACTTGCATTATATTTCACTATATATGCTGGTCTTTCTTCTTTATAAGGAAACTCGCAACCAGCCCACATCATACAGGCTGACCTGCCCCCATTGAACTGGTTGGTTGCCTAAAATTGATGATGTTATATATTCATTTATTCTTATTATATGTACATATTTAATGTAAATAATAATATACTGGAAAGAATTATTATACATATATTCTTATATTTATACATATTAAATATAATATTCATAATACTTCTTATGTTATGACGACTCACCCAAATTGGCGAAATACTACGGTTGTAATTGTATATTCTCTCACTATATTCAAAGTGTTTATAGTTATCACTTGTGTTATGTCCTACTATACCATGCTTCCAAGAATGTAGTCCGGTCCCTAATATTTAACAAACACATTACAAAATTTAGAATAATTTTAAAAAGTAGAATTATTCTGTTAACATATACCAATTGTTTGTAGCGCTTGAAGAGCATTTGAGCAGTTAAGCGTTTTTAATGATTTTATGTATACACCTTCTTCTCGAAATTTCAATAAATTAGGTGTGACGTTTCTTGTTAAATACTCATTTTTAAAGCCGTCAAAGACGACGACGATTAAAATTGGGTTTGCTAAACTTGAACAATCATATTGAAAACTTTTTGTGCAAAATGATATTAAATTTAATAATAAAAAATATTTCATTATTGTTACTAGATTTTACCAAGCCAAAAAATTATATAAGTATTTTAATTATTTGAAGAAAATAAATATGAAAGTTATATTTTCAAATAAAATATTTTATTATTACTAGATTTCAACAAGAAAAAAAATTAAATAAGTAATTTTATTTTTAATTTAGTTAATAAAATTAATTTTAATTAATTAACTAAAATAATAATAATTAATTATTAATTTAATTAATAATAATTAATTATTAATAATTATTAATAATTATTATTAATAATAATTATTAATTTAATTAATAATAATTAATTTAATTAATTATTATTTTAATTTAATTAGTTTTAATTTTCAAATGAAATTAGTATTTTTGAACTCAACGACCAAAGAAAATATTTTTTAATTAAAAATTAAAAACCTACTTAATAAAAAATATTCCATAATTAGCACATTGTTTTTTTTTATGCAAATTAATGTAGAGTTTAGTAGACAATGGCGAAATTTATATTTTTTAGGCAAAATAGAATTAGATAGCATGTTAAAATTCACCTAACTGAGACAACAAATTATAGTATATTTATAGCAACGAAATATTTGACATTTCGGAAAATTATAGGAACTAAATATTTGACATTTCGGCAAATAAAATGTAAAATTTCAAATTCCAAAAAAAAAGCCAAAATTAAAACAATATCTGTCAACTATAAAAAAATTATGGTTTACAAATTTCTACTGTACAAAAAATTCCGCCATTTTTGCTTTGGGCGCCCAATTTATAGCACAAGGCGTGAGCCTTGAAAATGAAACGAAAGAATGAAACAAAAACATAATTTTGGTTTGGGAATTTATAGCATCCAGTAGGCATTCAAAAAAATTATAGTAACTTTTTGATATTCCGAAAAAATATTGTTTGACAATGTAAATAATTTATTTGAAAAAAAATAATACATCCATTTTTTACCTAAAGCTCAATTCAAAAAAAGTATGTTTTTATATAGAAAATTTTACCAAGGGCAAAATTTTTTTCTTAGTTTTTACTTTGTCATATACACATGGTACTCAGTATGATTATATTATATTATATTATATTTACATATTTTTAATATGATATTTTGCTCACAATTTTGCCAACTTTTTTTTTGGAAGTGAAGACCAGCTTTAAAATAAAAAAATAAAATTGAAATATAAAAAATATAATTTTATATATATATATATAATATTCACGCCATCTATAGTTTTTCTATAAAATCTCATCTTTTGGACGTCCAATTATGGCACAAGACGAGGGCCGACGTGCGCCTACACAATTTAGTGGCGAATTTTTTTCTAGAAAATATTTAAATTTAGTTATTATGTAATGTAGAAAAATTAAATTTTCATACTAACATTTGAAAATATTGAATAAATATATCGTTTTGATATGAAAACGATAATAAAATATTTAACGTTAAAAGTTTCGATTAAAACGTCAAGAAAATGAGTTATAAAATCAATCGATTCGATTGTAAATCGATACGTTTTTAATTATAATTCGGAACGTTATGAAACGTTATTAAACGTGATGCCAAAATGACAATTTCGATTCGTTTTTCACACGTTACGAATTCCCCGATACACGTGCTGACTAATTCATTAAAAAACTGGGTGTATTCATAAAGTAAGACATGCATTATATCTGCAAGTTAATGCGTTCAGAAATCGCGCCTGCTTCGATCACATGTTCAAAAACTATAACTGCACGTGCAATTTTGCAGTTAAGTAGTACAATATTTGTGCAGTACGAATTTTGATACTGCAATTTTAATTTGTCAAAATATAAACATGGCTTGCTGAAGACGATTTGTAATATTTGTTAAGGCAAATAATATTTTTATTTAATATTTAAGGCAAGTTAATTAATTATAAGTTAGAACTTTTTGATTGCAATGCATCAAATAAGAACTTTCGCAGATCTAAATTGTTGCGTGCTGCTTTGACTGAGTTTATGAATAAATCCACTCTTCAATAAATTATTTCTATAATATTTTTAGCTCCCTGTCATATCAATATTTTAACAATTCTCACCAACAATATCAATAAAACACAGTAAAAAAAAAAAAAAAAAAAAAAATATCAAAAAATCAATCATTGATCCGATTGAAAGTTTATAGCACTACACAAAAAAAAAAACATTTCTGCATACCAAACAACAACTTAAATATTTAGAAGTAAGAAGATTTATTAATCCATAAAATAAATATTTATTTTAATGCAAACTAAAATTATATAATAACTATAATAAATTAAAAATTACAACGCTTATGATGAATTTTTTGAAACTATAAAATTCTTCTGAAAAATTTCAAAATTTATTACAAATGTAGGTCAATTGTTATCAAAAATCGCAAAAACCACCAAAATTTATTTACGTTTAAAAATATATTTTTTATAACTAAAGAGAGTAGAATAAATTTGTATTGCACCTTTTCCATTGAACTTTTCCAAAAAAATATGCATTAAACTCCAGTCCATCTTTTTTCGTCTTCTTTCCAAAAAAATAAGTATTATTTAATTTGATATCAATTTCTGATTAAAACATTCCAACACATTTTAGTTTTATAATCCATCTGGACGCGGACCTCATGAGCTTCATTAAAAAATCAGCTTTAATAAATCTTATTACGATATTACGAATGAATATATAAACCTATAATAGATTAATGAGAAACATTTACTTTAACTTCGATATTTACTTAAAAATTAGAAAAATATAGTATATAAAATTGTACCTTGAGGTTTTGGTTGTTAGAATTCCAAATCCGGATTTGGAATTCAAATTGGCCTGAGGATCTCTCCTATATCGCCAGTAACTAGTTTTTTTAATTATTATTTTTTGGAGTACCATCAACCACGTGCCATAGATAATAAGTATTAATATCTAACCTATATTATGTATGCCTCGTGCCGGATGCTGAGTAGTACTGAAATTGTACCTTAAAGCTTTAATACTGCGTGCTATGAACTTCAAAAACTTTCAACTATATTTTATAATAATTTGTGTAATTCTTGGTTTATGTATTTTTATTTTTTTGTGCTTATAAACGCAATACTAGAGAAAGAGAAACATATAGTATCAAAATCTAGAATTACATAACAATAGTAAAATACGACGCGAGTATTTCAACAATTAAATAAATTAAGTTAAATAAAATAAATATAAATAAAAACGTTACTGAATACTATAACTGAAAATTAATTTGTGTGGTACTTTTTTTTTAATTTCAATTATTTTGACAAATGTAATTTAAATAATAACAGTCCGCTATGTTAACTTGTTAACGCACAAAATCTCAAAATCACAAAATGAATGAAAAAAAGGTTTTTTTTATTTTGTTTACTTGCATGCGAAAGTATTGTGTTTTTATATGAAAAATTCGGATTCAGAACGGATTCCTTTTGAAGTCAGAAAAATGGAATTCGAATGGTGCTTAATGGGATGAATGTAAAAGTAATATGATATCGCAAATTATATATTTATAATTACGTGATAATTATATATTAATATTATACATATATGTAATATATAGATATATGTAATTATATATCTCATAATTATATATATAATTTTTTGTCACAAAAAATATTCACAAAATTGCAACCAAATTTGTCACAAACAAATATGTCACAAAAAAATGTGGTCACAGTAGTCACAGTAAATTTATTTAAATTGTTTTGGCATTATTCAATTGAAAAATTAAAATAAAGTCTAAATTTTAAAATAAAAATTTTATAAATTAAATTTTCGACCTAAAATGAGAATTTTAAAAATTATTAGTGTAATTTTGTTATTAAAATTATGTAATACAAATAATACAAGTAATTTACATAATTTATAAAATCGAATTATTAATTAAATATACACATTTATCTATATTCAAGCTTCGAATATTAAAGCAACATTTCGTATAACGGGAGGTCGACCAGTTAATAATGATATGCTGTATCCCATTGTATCAATTCAAAAAATTATTGGTAATAATTATAACGATGGACGTGGACATTTTTGTGGAGGGGCAATATTAAATTCATTTACAATAATAACGGCTGCACATTGTTTTCTTGGAAACTATAATTTAGATATATTATATGTAATTATTGGTATGAATGATATAAGTGGAATACCAAATAGCGATTCAAAATATGGTGTTATTGGTATTGAAATTCATGATGAATTTGATTCTGTTAAAAAGGTAAATGATATTGCTATGTTATTTTTAAATCGTGAAATTGCTCATAACATTTTGAAGAGTTGTCTAATACCTTTGGCATCGTATAATATGCCAATAAATACAGATTGTAATATACTTGGTTGGGGTAGTAAGCATATTGTAATTATTGACTTAATTTTTGATATCGAATAAATTTGGGGAAGATAATTATTAATAAAATTAATTTTATTATAGAAAGAGCCAGGAAGTAGTTATCTTTTAATAGGAGATTTAGCAATTACTGAAGTCACTAATTGTTTATTTGGAGCAGAGTAACATTTTTTCTTTTTATATTTCTTTCTAAATAATATGCCTCATATTTTTCAAGTTTTACAAAGAATTATTATCTATTTATATTATATATAGTTTCAACAAAAAAGGTGTAATTTGTGCATATGGGGAAGCTGATGCATGCTTAGGTGATTCTGGTGGTCCACTAATTTGTAATGATTTACTTACTGGTCTTGTATCATTTGGTTGGGATTGTGGTAAAGTTCCAGGTGTTTATACAAGTGTTCACTATTATTCATCATGGCTTAACCAAGCGAAAACAACAAAAAGTTATTTTAATGATATTAAGTCAAACACTTCCGACTATTTTATAATATTTTGTGTAATTATTGGTTTATGTATTTTTATTTTTTTCGCTTACAAACACATTACTACAGAAATATAATATCAAAATCTATAATTACATTTTAATAGTAAAACTCTCGAGAATTTCAAAAATTAAATAAATTAAGTGAAAATAAATTAATATAAATAAATTTTACCGAATCGAATACTATATATTAATTTGAGTGTGTCTAGTTTTTATTTCAATTATTTTGACAAATATAATTTAAATGAATATAAAAGTATATTCGCGTAATTATAATATAAGTCCAATTTACAAAATTGGAGGGGTGCAATTAAGATAAAGGCAATAAAGCCGAATTCGGCGTTATTGCTTTTTCACTAGGAAATAAAGCCGAATACGTGAAATTTTGCTGGTTTATTTCTCGATGGAATGAATTGGGCCCAATTTCCAAAACTACGCATAATTTCATTTTTCCCAAATTAAAGAACTGAAATTTATAGGTTCATGTCGGAAAGTTAGGAAAGTTAAAATATTTTGATATTCTATAAATATTGTTCATTTGAAAGTGATGTCAGTAGACTTGTTGTTTGATCAATTTTGTTACTAAAAAACGTTTTTATTGACCTAACATGATCTTCTTTATTGAATCTTATTTAATCTTTACTATAACAATAATCTTCTGTCTGCAACAGGTGTTGAGTGACAGACACAATCATTCCTACGCGAATCAACTGTCAATCCTAGTCTGTAGAGTAACATTTTCTACATTTTTTTTTTGATTGACGTTAATCGTTAATAAGGTTTTGAATGAACTGATTTTTCTAATTGAATATTTTTATTTACTGCCAATTGTTATACCTATACATATGTATATTCTTCTGTCTTTCATATATTTGAATTCATAACATTTTCTATAAAATTATTCCTCAACTTTAAGTGAAACAGCTACCAATCAAATTATATATACTTTAGTATAAATATATGCCAAGTGACAATTCCTATTTAACATTTTTGCTATTTGATTCAAAGATAGCCTAATTTTCCTTTAAAATACGAGTAATCTTGTAACTCTTCTAAAGCAATTGCACATTTAAAAAATTTTCATATTAATTTTAGTTCTCCTACATCCTGTAACATAAATTATTCTCAAAAACTTTTTTTTTTTTTTGTTAAATATTTAAATATAATTTTCAAAAGAAACCAAATCTAGAAAAAAAAGGTTTACTAACCATATTAAAATTCATTTTATATCTGATTTTTATATACTATACCTAAATTTGGGTACTATAACATTTATTTTTATTGGTTATGCTATATACGACAAATTACATTACAGCATAAAAATAGAGTAAAGATATGTAAATCAATTGTCTCTATAAATCTTGATTTAAAATTCGTCTTTTTTTTGTTTGTCTGTGTTGCCTTAATGGTTTTATGTTAAAAACTAAAAATTTTCCTTTTACGACATCGAATTTTTACTATAAAAAACAATAAATTACATTTAAAAAAAAAAAAAAAACGTTACGTTTTAGTAGAACATGAATTCCCAAAAGGCTATTTATTACTTACCTTCAAGGACCAACTAAAATCAATGAATTTTTACCTTTAAATTTTTTTTTTAAAAACTATTTTTTTTTATATTTATTGAAGATGAAACTTTTGGTGTGACGAGAAAATGCTTAAAACTATTGGGGTACATTTCGTTTTTTTTTTTTTTGCATGAAAATTATGTAGGGAAAATCACTACATGTACAAGCATTTGTCTACCATATTATACCCGAAAAAGAGCAAGAAAGGCTGTTAAATTCAATAGCAAAACAAATTTTTTTTTTTAATATATTTTTGCAATTGGCGTTTATTTATTTATTTCTCTGATCGCAAAAAAACGAAAAAAGAAAATATGGGAAAACTGAAATAAATAATAGAAAAGAAAAAAACAGATCTTGGGCTGGGTTTGTCCGGAGATTGGGTTTGGTAATACGATGAATAATACTGAGGATTCGGCAGCACAATTTTTTATTATTAAAAAAAAAAAAAAAAATTATACGAAAAAAAAAAAATGGAAATTTCTTTGTCGTTGTATTGTGAGCTTCAGAGTGAACAGTATAAAAAAAAAAACATGTGGAATATTATAGCCTCCGTTGTATAAATATTTTATCTGTCCTTTATTGATAGCTTTAAATAATTTATGGGGAATTTTTTTTTCCGTTTTTTTTTTTATGTATTTAGCACCAAAATAATACATAAAAAAAAATATATATATGGAAAATCGCCTGAATGGGCTGAGAATTTACTTTAACTTTTTTATAATATATAATTTGGATAGCTTCTCTCTGAAACAGCAATGTACATAAATTTCTTGTTGTGCTTTTTTTTTTATTTGGAATATTTTATAAAATATAAAAAAAAGAGGATTTTTTTTTTTTTTTTGGAGTAAAAATCCTTTTATCGAATAAATAAATTTTTGGTATATATATGAAGTTTTGAATAAATGGAATGTTTTCAATTGGGTTTAATTTTAGTTAATCATTTGCAGAAGTTTTAATGTAAGAGCTTGGACTTTGGAGAAGGAAAGAGTGTAGATCAAATCGCCTACTGGAGGTATAGAAAAAAAGTACTATCGATTGCAATTAATGAAAATCTTGCCATTGTTATTCAGTTTTAATGAAATTGTTTTTTTTTTAGGATTTATTTATCCCTACCAGTTATATTTTTGATTGCATTCCATTTTATTTCACAAGCTCTGGTTTTCGTTTTGTCCGGTCGCCTCAACAACACGGACGTCTCGATATTGAAGTGTACTGAGGCATTTCAAATGATTTGTCTTCACTATGTATGACACTATTTTGCACTCTTTAGCCTCGTGAGATCGTCGTTGTAAGGAATATTTTTGTTGTCTAATTTCGAGTTAAACATTTTCAATTCCAATTATCTTTATAATTCTGTGGAAAATTGCCAAAACATGATATGTACAAAATTTAAATTTTTCAGCAGAGCAAATTAAAAAAGTTTGAGAACGACTTTCATTAATAAAGTATTTGTAAAATATCAAGTATTGGAGCTACTAGAATAGGTTTTTTTTATGTTTTTGGTAATATTTTTGTCACAATTTGGTTTATTAATTATTGATTATTAAAAATTAATTTTACAATTTGTCAAAAATGCACTTATCATGTTTTGGCAATTTTCCACAGAATTTCAAAACTATATGTCGAATTTCCCTCTTAATTTTGCTCAGATTTTGTTGTTAAAGCTTAGTAGCTTAGCATTGAGTATAATTTGTTAAACTTAAAGTTTTATCGAAAAGAGAGTTTCTTCTTGCTGCATATATGCAAATATATGTGTGTGCTGCTTCCTTGGTTGTTCATTAGACTCTATACATTTACTTGCCACAAACTGAATCTTTCTATCAATTCAATATTGACGGGAATCGTGCCATTCAATTTTCATCTTCATGATGATTTTTAGACTTTTCTTATAATTTTCTTTCGTTAGCATATTTTTTACATTATGCACAATTTTTTTTTTTTTTACTTTTTTGGTTATTAAGTGCGAAAATATGTGAAAAATATTTTCATTGCGAATAAAAATATTACAGAGCACACAAAAAAAAAAATTGATACAATTATTCAAAAGTTTCTTTTTTTTCCAAGGCATTTAATAATATTATTTTATGTTACAATTTCTCTTTTAAACACACCAAGAATTGCTTAAAATATTTCGTTCATTGACAAAAAAAAAATGAAACGATTTGAGACAGCAGCAGCAAAAAAAAAAAACCATGGTGAAAATGTTGGAAAAATCCTTGCAAAAGAAAAATTTTTTTTGTAATGTGTGTAAAAAAAAACTATGGAATTTTGGTTATAAATAAATTTTTCGATGACGCAATTTATAACAACGTTGAGAAAAGAAGAACTTAATTCGAATTGGTAAAAAAAAAAAATTAATCGCAGAAAAATACTGGAAGAAAAATGCTGAAAATGAAAATTTATTATATTTGTTCTTATTATTTTAATTTTTCCTCCCTCTTTACTCTAGAATTTTTATAATTACGTCCGGAGTAAATTTTCATATTATATATTTTTTCTTGTTGTCATTTCTCGACAATGGAATTTTCCCACACTTAAAGACTCCCAGCTGATGTTGAACACAAAAAAAATAAATAAATAATAATGGATGAGACAAGGCAAAAGGCCAAGGTAACTTTAACTAAAAAAAAAATCTCTTAGATTCCGTTTATTTTATTACACTAAGACATTAGTCAAAAAAAAAAAAAATGATGAAGAATAAGAGGAATGCCAGAAAGAATTTCCTCTATTCATTTTAGAGATTTCCCTAACCGGCCTGACAGTTAACGACAATTACATAATGTGTAATAATAATTTTGAAATATATTTCGTATCGTGATGATGATGATGGGTAAAGATTGGGCGGTATATACAACCTTGAGAGAGGAAATTCAATGGCAACTGTGTCTACATTACAAACTATTGTACTACAATAAACCGGGAAAATACAATTTATATAAAGTTTAGTTATATGTATTTTTTTTTTATAATGATAATGAATCTTTTTTTTTTTTCTAGTTTAATTATATCAAATCAGAATAACAAAATGAAAGCAAAAAAAAAAAAAAAATAAGTAATGATAATTTTTTTAGAGTTTTATATTTTATTAAAGAAATTTACTTACTGTGATTCGGTGCGAAGAAGTTTTATTCGTTTTTTTAACTTTTTAAATAGACGTTAAATTATTTTTTATTTTTCCAAAAACAATTTCCGTTTCTTAAAAAAAAAAAAAAAAAAATTTTTTTTGTATAGTCGGTAAAATAGAAAATAAAATAAGAGTTTCTAAAAAGACATTTTTGTTTTGTTCATCTGAGATGGGAAAAATTTTTTTTATTTATGGGATGATTTTGTGGAATTTTTACAAATGGAAATATTGAAATAAAGAAGAAGAAGAAAAAAATTATTCGTTCTATTTGGTTGGAATTTCGATGTTTTTTTTTCCAAAATATTTTTGAAATCAGATGAAAAACTGTTTTTTTAGAACATTTTAATTTTGTAATAAGTTTCATCAGTGAAAGATTTGAAGCAATCGTGTCTGTGATTTTGGTGAAATTTCTATAATGTTTTTTTTTAACAACTTTTGATTTCCTTTTTGTATAAAAGAAGGGAAATTGGTATATGTTGTTGTTGTTATGAATGCCACTGACAGATTGAAAGTAAGTTGTGACTTAATTTAATATCATATTGGGATTACAAAGTTTACTGTTTTTTGATAAAATATTAGCTAATATTTTTAAAGTTAATAATTATATAATGACGACATGCATCGCAGAAGA
This sequence comes from Empis stercorea, assembly GCA_949752835.1. Classification (NCBI taxonomy): domain Eukaryota; kingdom Metazoa; phylum Arthropoda; class Insecta; order Diptera; family Empididae; genus Empis; species Empis stercorea. The sequence goes on along the minus strand of OX457087.1, from coordinate 49,738,115 downwards.
TTCCATTTTTTATAATAGATAAACGAAGCAAGTAATGTAGAAAATATTTTTGGAAATTATCATTCAAATTGTCACTTCGTTCATCATTGCTTAGTTCACCACACCATTGCTTTTATTTCTCCATATTATTATTGATATCGTTACTTAATTTTACCGAACACGATTTCTTGTGCTCCTGCCATTAAGCTCTACGTTCTTTTCGATCTTCTCGTATGAAGATGTCATATGGTATTTTGTCCTGTGCCTTTACTGATTCGAGGTCGTCATATTTCTTGTCATTTCTTACTATTCCAAGTCATGTCAACCCTTTTTCTGGCATGTTCTTGGATGCTGACCGTTTTATTAACACCAAGATTCTTGTCTCTGCGTATTGAACCTACAAATGAATGTAAAAATTATACCAAAATTTCTTTAAATAAATGTATATGTGAAGTGAATATACATTTCGCAGGCGGTATCAATTGATCATGTGTACACGTATAATCCTCATAATAATATCACTCTCTCTTTTCACAATCACTAAATTTTGTTTATATATTAAAAACAAGATGATAATCTTTTCTTAGATTCTAGATCTAGACCATAAATATATTTAAAAATACTTGCCCGACTATTGAATCTAACCCAAAAAAAAAAATTAAACAGATTGAATTTACAATCTTTAATAATTCAGGTCAATGTACACCCAAAAATTTTGTTTTTAAAGACATTTCATAATTATATACATATGTTTTTTTTGCTATACTTGCGTGCCGCAGCAGTACAACTAGTGAAACATATATTTCTAGAGCACTTGAGGAAATTTGTTGTTGTTTATTATGTTCATTCAATTTTTTTTTTTTATCGTAATTTGTTTAGCCCATCTTTTCATCATAATTTTTTTCTTGTCTTCACTATGGTCTCTCAATTGATACAAAAAAAACGAAGAAAAAGAACTTTCTTGGTATTTTTTTTCTTCTGTCGTATTTAATTTCATAAAATGTATTTATAAATAGACAAGAACCAAAAAAAAAAAAAAAAAAAAAAGATATTAGATTTCCGTTTGTTGATCTTTTCCCCAAAATGAAGATAATTTTCTTAACCAATCTTTTTCATTTTGTATATTTATTTATTTGAGAATGAACAGAAACAGTCACAGAAAAAAAAGGGCTCCAGTCATAGAATTATTATAAATATTATTTCTGGTGTTCATCATCATCATCATAATTTCATATATTGAAGAATGGTTAAATTTAAATTTTCAGCTGGGGATATTTATTTTTTTCTATCGTTAAATAATATAAAGACTATTGATATTGTTTTGGGATTTTATTCTTATAGATATATCTTCATATTTGTTATTATTGTTATTATATATATTTATCTTTTTATATCCGTTAATGCGTTTATGTTAACGAGCATAAATATTTCTTGATTTGTTTTTTTTTTTTTGTCTTTTTTAAATAATTTTGTTTGTTTGTCGATTTTGAATTAATATGTATGGGGATTTTCTTGTTGAGGAAGCCTTCTGGTTAAATGTTATGGTCTTTATTTTGTGTTTAGAGCGCGAAGAAAGCCGTGGTGGGTAGGAGGGCGGAATGTTCTCTAAGCACTATCAAAAGAAATTAAAAGAAATCCAATTAACTTTTATAATGAAATAATATTGTAGAAAATGATTATTTTTTGGGGAGAGGGCCAAATAGGTTATGGGTAGACTATAGAAACAGAGACATGTTATATTTTAATAAATTATTGTATGTATGATAATTGTGATAATAGTGGAAATTTTTATTATTTAAATTTTTGGTTTTGTTTTGAAGAGGAGATGGCGAAACTGCCAGGGCGTATATATACAAAAACATTCTAAGGACAAACATTCGCTTAATTAGTTTTAGATTTTGGAAATTTTATGTGAAAATAAAAAGGATTTATAAATTATGCTATTGACATTTAACTCCAAACATAAGATTAAGACAGATATGAACTAAATATTTCTTTGAACTATATTTAAAAACAATGATCTATGATATAAGTCAAATTCTGTAATTTATTTCTAATCATTTCGGAAAATACTACAGGGATGGTAAAATATCATAGACTCAATTACATTGGTAGTATAGTCTATAGTACATGGAGTCAATTGAATTGGTAGTATAGTCCATAAGTATAAGTAAATGTAAAAAACTAAGCCTTTTTGAAGGTTGATTGAAAATCTGTGGCTCATATACAGAGATCATCATAATATTCGCCGAAAAATAAACCTAAAATCGTCTTCATTAATAGACCATTGATAATTTTTATAACTCTTTCGTTATAATGATCATATACGGCGTTCTGATCGCTTCTTTCTGACAATTACCATCAGTCTTTTCAAACATCTTTATTTAAATCTTAAATTTTCCAATGTAGACTGTTTTTTATTCGCAAAGAATTCGACATTTCATCACAAATAGCAATAGTATTAAATGTAATATTTCGTATAATTACAATAATACACTACTTAATAGTAAACTAACAACACCAATAAAACTTAAATAGATTCACATTTTTCATTCTTCACTTTCTTTTCAAGGCAAAATTCTATATATTTTCCATTAACCCCAATTTTACTCAAATTATAATATACTCGCGTACATTAAAAAAAAAAAAACCAACGTTAGAAATTTTGTATATTATGCTTAAAGGCATAAGTAGAGGAACTATGTTTCTGTTTGTTGTTTTATAATTTCGGACATATTATTATGTTTATGTATATAAGATGAAACAAAAGCAATAGAATTATGTTTGAATAACAACAACAAAAAAAAAAACTTAATATCTAATAAGTAATCATGCTTTATATAACATGCAAAAGAAACTGAAATAATAATATTTAATTTTCTTCATTATTGTACATATATCTCTTCTTTTTTTTCCTTTGGTATCTTGGGAAATTATGCTTTCATTCATATCTAAAACAGATAAAAAAAAGAAATGATATTAAAAAAAATAAATTATTATACATATTTTAATGGTTTCTAATGCCCCAAATGGAAATCATGTCTTCAAAAAAAAAATAGACAAGAAGTATTATAGTAAGAGAATTTAAATTTTTTTTTTTTTTTTGATTGTGGAATATCATAGTTCCATTCAATCCATGGTATTTTATTCAAAATGAATGCCCATTAAATGCAATTATGACCCATGATCATAATTTTTCGGCTTTCGTCATAATTTTTAAAGAGATTTTTTTTTTTTTTTGTTTTAATCGAAAATTTCCCATTTTATTTTTTTTAGTATAGTTCCCAGTTCCCATGATAAACTTAAGAAAATTGCGGCCATCAAATTATAATTTTTCTCTCTTTTTTTTTGATTATAATTAAATAAATAATCCACAAAAAAACTGACGCTGCTGTTGTTACGGCTGCTGTGCTATATATTTCATAAGTTTATAATCGTCTCCAGAACGCAATTATATTTTTATTTTATTTTGGAAATGATTAAAAGAGAAACGTTCCCAAAAATAGATATAATTGCTTTGTGTGGTGCCCTACAAAAACTAAAAAAACGAAAGACAAATTTTCCAATTATTTTGCTATGCGATTAACGTTTACATAGAAGAGTTTTAGTTATTTCGAATTTCTTGGTATATCGTTTCGGTGTCTGCAATCATTTAATTATAACAATCCGAAATTTTTTTTTTTTTTTTTTTGTAAATCTATTTTACAATTATAATATTTTGTTGTCGAGGGTCGGGAATATTATTTTATTTTAGATTTGGGATGATTTTTTTTGTCGGCTAAAAAATTGTTAATAAAAATTTCACACCATTTTTATTAGGGATTAACTACGAGTTAAAATTATATTGATTTTAAATTATATACCAGATTGTGTCTTCTCTACAACAATAAAAAAAAACCGCCCCCGTCAATCCTTTTTCACAATTTAAGAAACGTAGAAAATTTAAACGAACCATGAAGAAACGAAGGTGATGATATCTGGGTTTTCTTTGAAACAGGATGTTGGAATCCCTTTTCATGCATCTTGTCATTTCTATAATGTTTCTTCCCCCAAAAATTTATAATATGAAAAATCAGAGATTATTTATAAATTTTTTATGTCGCGTTTTTCCTGTTTTACTCACTGTTTTTTTTCATTTTTTTGCTAAAGATTATAAATTTTTTAATGAATGTTTTTTGTTCATAAAAAAGGGTTAATTATTTTGTCTGATGGTGTGCACGCATCCATATATATTTGATTGTATGAAAGTTAAAAGCCGCACAAAATAAATGTCTTCTCTCTTAAAAAGATTCTTATTTTTCTTCATTTTTTTGTTGCTAAAAATTTAAATTTTGTCGGGATTTTTTTCTTTTTTTAACAATAAAAATTTAAATTTAGAGTTTTTGGTTTTTTTTTTAGGTAAAAAAACAAAAAGGTTGCATTTAAAAAATGATTTTTTAAATGATTCGGTAATGAATTTAAAAATAGAATATTTCGACATATGTGAAGTATAAGTATATAGAAATTCTTAGATGGCAAATGATGGAGCATCCATACAAAATGCAGACAAAATTTTCTATAAATATTTTATGTGTGCGTGTTTATTTTGAGAATTTTATAATCAGAGCCAAGGACAATAATTCATGGTTGGGGAGGTATATATATAAACAATTTTAAATTTTGTGTATGTTATAAACATTATCAGAGTCTGCAATCTAAATTCTTAAATTAGATTGAAAATTTCGTAAAATTGTTTTTTTTTTTTTGTGTAAATTTTGAATTTTTGCTGCTTCACAATTTTACTCTGAATAAAATAATGAAAAATTTGAAATCAAATAATTTGTTTTATGTATATGTAGTATAAAAATCAATTAGTTCTATATAATTAAATTTTCTTCAAACGAACCTCAAATCCGTTTTACTCATATAATGTATTCTATAGTAAACATTTACAACTCAGCAAACCAATCAATTTTTCAGATAACCAATAAAAATCAGTCAAAGAATTACAAATTAACAAAGTGAATTTAATAATTTATATTATAAAAAAAAAAAAACCTCAAATTTCTTTAAATTGATTTTCATCGGTCCATTTATTTCTTTACACTCTCCATCACACACCACAAAAAAAAACTTGTTCAATCTTTTAAATACCAACAACAGAACGAAATTAAATATTAACACTTTAATTTTTTTGGTACTTTTTGAGTAAACAGCATCTGTGCTACCCAATTCCTCTAATTTTGACCATTATACAAGATCAATTTTATAAAATTTCTTTATTTACTTTTATGATGGTATCATAAAAAAAAAACATGAAATTTCTTCGAAAATTTTTTTTTGACCAGAAAAGTTATGAAAGAAAATTAATGAACGTGTGAAACGGAATTATAGTATATATACTGTAGAAATTCAAGTAGCTAAAAGCATAATAACAATTAAAGATTTTTATAATAATATGAAGAAAGTAAAATTGAATTTAATCGAAATTAATTGGAACCAAAAAAAGCGAGAAAAATCGTCATTGGATAAAAATAAAAATAAAATTATAAGACTAATCTTCATGCACCTGCAAAATGGAAGCATGTACTAACTAATTGGTTATCTTAGAAAACAACATTCTTAGTTAATAAGATTATATTAAAAAAAAAAGTTATTATAAACTTCGAAAAACTCAACTAAAAAATGATGAAATTTTCTTGTAGTTGTGCGTACATAAGAATATTATTATTAGTTTTTATACGCACTCTAAGTTGGGAAGAAAAAACGCTTCTCTATATCTATGATTAATTATACTTTTGATGCCTCCAAGTATCATCACTTTGCAAAAGCTGATCAATCAGTTTTCTTATAAATATTCACTGTAAAATTATAGATTTATCGAATAAAATTTTATCGTTGTATAATTTTATTTAATCATTTATCGGAATTTTAATAAGTGATTTCGGTGTATTGGAGGAAAGGACACAATTCCAGTTCATAAATAATATAAAAAGACATTCTTCTTGGTATGTATGTAGTAAGAAATAATTTGTGAAGAAAACTTTTAAAATGTTGACAGGTTTATCAGGATTTTTGGAATGGATAGTTTAAGTTATTTTTATAGGAATGCAATTTAGATTTCTGATAGTTCTTTGACAACATTAAAGTGTAATTAGTTTTGATTATAATAGAGTTTTGATAAAAAATGAATTTATGCTTGCATAACTATTTTTTATCTCTTTATAAGAGAACAAAAACAGAATGAAATTAAATTATTATTATGGGATGAAGAATTTAATAGCTGGAAGATATTATGTAGTTATAACTATTAAGCGGTGAATGACTTTTGAAATTTGTCATCATTGTAGGTTTGCGTTTGGTTATATTAATTATAGTAAATTGTCATGTTATTATGGGTAAATAAGATGTAATACAATTTTTTGTTAAATTTTTTAGCTTACAGAGTAAAATTTATAGGAAGGTTGAAAGTTTTTAGAGTTTAAAGGCATTGAATTACTTTTAAAATTGAATAATTTTAATAAAGTACCATTATCTGCTGATGATTGAGTGTAGTACTAGTTTCTGATTAGTTTTTGATACTCGATTTTAGATAATTATATTTTGCTTTTTACATAACTTTTCATCTTACTTCTTACACCACATTATTCTGTTAAAACATAAAACATAAAAAATAATAATATAATCATAATTCCAGTAGTTAAATTTTTCACATAAATTACAAAAATAATTTGTTAAACAATTTTCAAATGACCTTTTGCACTAAATTATTAAAGTTTTCCTGCAAGTGCAAAAAAAACAATAAATTTGAAACACTAAAAATTATTATGAATCAATTAATAAAATCTATCTCCATATAGTTAATTACTTCCTCAACTTTTTTTATATATATAATCTTCTATTTCCTTCATGGAAATAAAAAATTTCTGTTTAACACGTTCGTGACATAGTGTACCACCAGTGGTACACTCCACAGTATTTTGAAACGCCGTGAGTGAATGTTACGGAAATTATTTTTGGACGTAAATTTTTATTTATAAAAAGTATTTGCTATAAAATATTTGTGTACCACCAGTGGTACACGCATAATATAATACATTTTTGAATATTTCTGACAGTTGTAAGTATAAAAACATAGTTTTAATATAATATGTTAGCATTTTCATAAAGTACTATAAAAATACACATCGTCTACCACCTGTGGTACACGATGTCCAAAATGGCAAAAATGTTAAAAAAAACCAATGTCGCGAACGTGTTAAATAAATCTCCTAGAAATTAAATAATCTGCTTCATTCGAATTAACTATACATAAAATCTGTGTTTTTTTTTTTTAATATTCAATAATTTTTCAATTTTGTACGTGCATCCAATTAGACGAAATTATAATAATAAGTTTTTTTTACATCACTTGGACAAGAGTAAAATTAGACTTTAGTAGAATCACTTGATTTTTTTGCTACAATTTCATATTTTTTTACCATTAAAATTCATTTATTTTTTCGTCTACTAAATGAAATTTTTATTGAAATATATTACAATATTTTGATTATGCTTTGAAAGTCTATCTTCATAGGTGGCAAGGTTGTTTACAAAACGAAATAAAAAAATCAGGTGTATTATTTGCTGCTGCTGTAAACTTCTGCTTCTAATTCTTTAAAAAAAAAAACAATTTTGCATTTTATACGCAATTTTATTCCATAATTAACGAAGATTTTCAATCAAATTTTATGTTGTTCTTGTTGCTTATTTTTCAATCTTAAGCTTCAGAATTTTAATAATAAAACAAAAAAATGGTTCAAAATTTCGTTCACGCACAAGTTGTAACACACCAAGAAACTTAAACCTTTTAACATTTTAAGCCTTAAGGCTATACATGAAATTTACGTTCCATTGCAAATCTGAAGCTTGAAATTTGAAATAGGGTGCAGAATTGAATTTTTGATAAATCGTGTAAAGAAACAAGGACAGACCGTAAAAAATCTGAATAAGAAAAACTAAACTAAAAAACAGAAGAAGCAGGTGCATAATTTTCGCACAACTATACTTTTATATCGCTGTTATATGGTTTTTAACAGCAGAATTTTACTTTTGCAGAGAGAGGTGATCATATACCTTTAAAAAAAAATGAAGGTAAAAAAGTATAAAACTAAAAGCCAAGAGTGTCATTATATTTTTGTAAAATATTGGAAGAAAAATGAAATACGAAAAACGAAGAAAATCAGTTAAATTTTTATATTTTTCACATTCAGTTTTTTGTTTTTTTTTTTGGTTTGGAAGTAAAATGGAGAATCGATGAAAACATAATATAAACATAATAACTGAATTTAACAACTTTGGACCAGAATTTTTTTTTTTGTGATTTAAAAAATGGAAAATATGTTGAAGAGAACATAAAAATATGTATATTTTTTTTGCACACCTGTAAGATATTTTTTTTTTGTTATAATTTTGTTCTTGTTTTAAGCATAGAGAAGTTTTGTATATATTATGTTTTTTTTGGTTATGTGTACCACATAAAAATCAAACTGAAAAGTAGAATTTTTTTATATACGTTTTTCTTTTTTATGTTCGTTTTGTATTTTTTGTGTGTAAATTAAGGTCGAATGGAAAATAATATAAAAACGATATACATAAATATGAAAATCAGGTATGATTATCTCTTTTGGGATTAGCGATGGTTTTTGGCGTTTTCATTAAAAAAAATAATATTTTTTTTTTTTTTTGTTTTTTTTTTTTTATTATTTTTGTATAATTCGTTTTTTTTCGTTTGGTTTCTTGGAAAACATGATTAATTATTTATATTTATTTCATTTGTTTTTTTGTTTTTTTGAAATTTTTAATGATTTTTCTCTGTTTTTTGTTTGGGCGACTTGAGGAACTTGCTGGTTTTTTTTGTTGCTAATGATGGGATTTTGTATAATAGTTGACATGCTATATTTAAATTACCCAGGAGTGATAATGATTTGAACTTTGAACCAAAGTAAAATATTTACATGGGTCTCTATCATCATATCAAAATTATTGTTAGCATAAAAACTGAATTTTGGAAGGAGATTGATGACTGTGCCAAAAATGTTGAAACAAAAATGAATTAATTTATATAATAATCTTCACGAATTTATGATGAGCTTTTTTTTAAAAAAAAATCCCTTATGTTAACGCTTTTCTGTCCGTCCGTCTGTCCGTCTGTCCGATGTAAACAATAAAAAGCAGTTATTTCACATAGTTACTGTACACACAAGTTCATGATAGACCCACCAATAGAAAGCTTGATTTCTTGAGAACCAGATGTAATTGATATAATTTTAAAATTCGGCCGGTAGACGGCGCTTTTCACATTTTGCCAAAACATCTTTTTCCGAATAAAAATGTAATTTTATATAGTAAATGTGCACCTAAAGTGAAGTTTGACCACTCGTTGGAAAGGTATTTAAGAGTAGAATACGATGTCAGTAACCATATTTCAAATTTATACCGCTAGAGGCGATGAATGGTAAAATTTATAAAATGTTAATTTTTAAAATGTGATTTCCAGTAGTCAATAATTCCCAAAAATTAGGTTTAATGTCGCATATGAAAGGTAGTAAGTAGTAGTAAAAATCACAGTTGATATAATTTTAGTTTCTGCCACTAGAGGGTGCAACATAATACTCAAAATATGCAGTTACAGTAGATAATTTAAAAAAAGCCCATGATTATAAAACTACTGATCAGTAGTTCGGCTGCGCGGCATTTTTTTTGTTTACTTTTACTTAAATTATGTCTAATCATTTAGTTTTAGTCTGGGCGGATTCATTTAAATTATGAATTTTTCGGTAGTTTTTTATTCGATTTTATATTAGCGAAATTTGAGTAATTAGTGAATTTTTTTTTCGGCATCAGTTTGTTTTAAAAGAAGCAACCAGCATCCATTATGAAACATAAATAAATTAGTTTATGCAACTATATTATGAAGAAGCAATATATAGTTAAATGCCCACCCAGTGATATTTAAAATTTCAAAATGATTCCTTAAGTTCTGGTAAAGACGAATTTACGAAAGAAAATTACGAATTTGATCAAAAAAACTCCGAAAATCTTATTTTAAATAGCTAGTACGACTCAGAAACTTTTTCCTATAATATGTTTCTTAAGTTTACCTAAATTTCAAATATCAAATTTTCTAAGAAATTTTTTAACCTAATACCAGAAACAAGTAAATTTATGCTATTTGATAACAGCCTGGTAAAAAATATTATGATAACAAAAATATATTGCTTTTTGGTCCTTATTTGTTGGAGGGTTCTTAATTTAGATAGGCAATTTTCAATTTATTTGCGTCTGTTGATTAGATAATTAAAAAATTCCCATATACCTAATAAATTATATTTGAATTATAAAAAGAATAATCAAAAAATTTTTACACTTACAATTTTTATTTTTACAATTTTTATTAATAATTTTCTTTTTATTTTTACATTAATTTTCCTCTACCCTATATAAAAAAAAATATTAATATAAAAGAAAATTTCAATTTTCTTCCCCCAACAACAACAAAAAAAATGTGAAAATTTATCCAAGACTTAAAATTAGAAAAATAATAAAAAAAAAAATCACAAGAGAATTTCTTTTTTCTTCTGTTAAGTAAACAAAGATTTTCCAATTTATTGTGTTAAATGCATTTTGGAGCTTTTTTTAAAATAGTAATTTTCCCTTCAATGTGCTTTGGAATTTCACTTCGTTTTCGGAAAAGGAAAATTTTGTTTTAAAAATTTTTTTTTTGTTGTTGTTTTGGTATCATCGTCATTAGAACCAGGAGAAGACAATCTGCTCAATACTTTAATTTTTCCTGGTGTCTCTCCTTTAAAATGAAAAATTGTTAAAAAATTGTTTGTTAAGAGTTTGCCCTTTTTTTGGCAGTTAAATTGTCATGGCGTAGAATGTATGTTTTTTTTTTTGGGTGTTGTAAATTCATGAAGTTCTCAGCTCAGATTTTTTTTTTTTGCTTCTTCTTCTTTGTACTTTTAAGAACCTAGAAAGTTAATAATAAAAAAATTTACTTCCAAGAATGGAAAATTTTTTCACCATTGAAGGGAAAACAAATATATAAGTAACTACCTTGCAAATTGGGGGGTTTTCAATAATAATTTTTTTTCTTGTCGTTTATGAAAAGTTGTAAAGTAATGTGAATTTTCCCACATTTTCTTTATATATTATGTTTATTTTATTTTTCTCTTTTTTCTGTTTTTTTGTTACAGTTAATAAAAGTTTAAATTACAAATTTGGGGGATTTTTTCTTATTAAGAATGAAAGCAAAAAAAAAATAAAATTGTTTTAAAATTGAATTTGAAATTTAGTGAGTCCAATTATTAAGTTTTTGTTGGGAAATTGTGAAAATATCCTTTTTGATTTTACAAGATTTATATAAAAATTGTCTAAGACAAAAATTGTACATTTTTTTTTAGATTCTTTTATAAATTTATATTGAAAATTGTACTTTAAGAATGTTAATTGCAATTCTTGTAATTGAAATTTAAAGAATATTGAGCAGATATTTTTAATAAAAAGTTCAACAATTCACTTTTCTTATGAAAATTTGGAAGATTGTAAAATCTTATATTGCTCAAAATTTAAGCAAAATCGTTGATAACATCTTTGTAGTGGACTCAAGTTTCAAAATTCGAGGCTCCAGTAGATCAATTATCATCAGTAATTTTGGATTGAAATTGAAAACAACAATTTTCTATCCATACTAAAAACCAATTAACTTATTGCAAATTTCTATTACAGCGGATCTTATAGGCCTACTTCACATTGTTTAATCAAGCGAAGAAAAGGTCTCAGTACATGGTAGTACGTGGGTATTGGGCACTGTTTGATTCAAAGTATAAATCGTATTATGCTTAAAGGTAGAAATTGAAGATTGTTTAAACGATTTTTGTGTTAATTCAATTATTTTTCTGGCATTTTGACATATTCTAATTAGAAATATGAGAAATTCGTATATAATACCAAAATATTTCCAAGATCGAAATACCGCAAAATCTACTTATTTAAGTGTGTAATAAGAATTCCAGAAGTGACGGGCAGTTAAATCTTTTGGTAATTAGTACAATTCCACCCAGTATTAAAAAAAAATTTCGAAAAAAGTTCATAAAATAATTTTAATTATTTTTTTTTGCAATAAAATTGAACTGTGAAAATAATTTTCTTTCATTTTCCTTCAATAACGAAGAATATATGTACATAGGGGTTGGAAATGAAGCAAAATTAGATTTGAAATAGAAATAAACTGGGAAATTAGTTCTTAAATAATAATAATAATGAAAATTTAGAATCAAAATGAAGGCAAAATGATGAAAAATTTCCTTTAAAAACAAAAACGTATCCACATTCTTTCATTTTTAAAGATTAAGAGATTTTAATATTTTTTTCTTCAACATATATCCTTTTTTTTTCCTTGTAATTTTTATTTTCCTTGTATCCTTACATGATGTTTTATATAGGACTCTAAACTAAACAAATAAATGGATTGTAGCAGCAAATGTTTTACATAATATAACCTTAATATATTATACAAAAAGAAAAAGGATATATGCGATGATGATAAGTACGAAGATATGTAATGCTATTGAAGGGTGACGATAGAATTTCTTATTTGATTTAAAGTAAATTCTTTTTTCTTTGCTTCACATTTTAAATACATTGAATTAACTATAAGTACGATAAAATCTAGATGAGCTCTCATATATCCTTTAAATTTTTATCATACATAATATTTTTTGTTTTAAATGTTTTTAATGACAGACATTCTTATTTTATTTAGTATACAGAGAAAAAGGATGAAAAAAAAAATTTACTTTTTAGTGAATTTAACAAAAAAAAAAAAAAAACAAATTGAAGTGAAATGTCATACGAGAATATCCTATTTAAATAGGAAAGGATTTTTCTTTGTTACGGATTTTTGAAGTTTTAACTTTTGATCTTTCATTTGTGATCCACTTTGTATAGAATTAATTAGTTTTCTTTGAGCTTTTTGAGTAAATTAAGAAAAAGAGACTGATAGAAATGGATTTTTTTTTTTTTAAATTTAACCAACAAAATTCGAAACATTTTTTATAAACCAATTTTTTACTATCTTAAATTTCAGATTTACTACTCATAATTTCAAAGGAATAATTTTGTATTTATTTAGCAAATTTAGGTTAATTTGAAATTAAAAATTAAATTTGAAAAATTAATTGAATACAATTTACAAGGAGTAGGAACTTTGAATAATTTGAAATATAAAAAGATTACTTTATTTTTAAATTTTAGGTTTGAAAAATTCTCTCAACTTTGGATTAATTTTAATTACTTTTTCACATTGTTTTGCTTACTTTGAAATATTTTTATTTGATAAAATTGTAAAAAATTATATAAATATTTTATGATAATTAAACCTTACTAATCGAAATTTGTCCAAATTTGAGTCTAGCAAATAATTTCGGGCTTGAATTTCATAATTTTTAAATAATTTCTTGTATAGTAATTCTAATTTTTTTCCCCAAATTTTGAAATTTCTATAGTAAAATTGACATTTTCCTAGTTTATTATTTCATTAAATGTCGAAAAAACTTCTAAGATGTAAGGCTAGGCTCTTATCGGGCTGTTGAACAAAAAGAAGGCGAAGACGTATTATTTCACTGCAATACAATTCTTGATACAAAAATTTTCCAAATCATGTCTTGGTATTCAACATAATTTCAACATATCAAATTTCGATAACTGATTTAAGCAAATCTCTTTTAAAAATGAAATTAACAAAAAGTACTACTTTGTACTTTATATGTATATCTCATCGTACATTTCGTATACCAAGCCTATAAGTATTTTCATTTGCCTTTTACTTCTCTTTATGATATCAAATTAGTATTTTTTATTCCATGTTTTCCTTTTTTAAAACGAAAAATTTAAAACAGAGAAAAGAAGAAAATAATAAAAACGATCTCTATATGATTTTTTTTTGTCCTTTAAATAATGTAAGAAGGATAAATATGGAATCTTTTTCCATATTACATACACGTAAAAGATAAGGAATTTTCCTTATTTTTCTTTAGATATCATTAAAAAAATTATATTTAAATATGCGAGTGTATGTGTGTGTTTAACATTAACGTAATGTTTTACATAGAATTTTGATTTAAACAAAAAAAAAATAGAAATATTATTCAAGAGTTTAACGAAAACCCCCTCTGGATTTTATATATATTTACTCACACTCATTATACCATATTCCTTTAAACTATATAATGATTGGATACTTTTATCCCTGGAAGTAAAATAAACAAGGATGTTTAGTTGACAAAATAAAAATTTCAAGGATTTTTCTTTTAGCTATCCTCCTGGCCCCTTTTTAGAATATATGCCCTCAAACCCGATATATAATTTTTTTTTTTTGGTACATCACGAATGTGTTTCTATCAACAACATCAAAAATTTTTGTTTACGCTTTTTTATTCACATAAATATAAATGTATATAAAACGGATAAGGACAAAAATAATTCATCTAAAGTAAAAAAATAATAATAGTAATAATGAATCCCTGGAATAAATTTCAATGTTTCACATCCTAGAGAAATTATTTTATAAGACAAAAAAAAAACAAATATGATGATTTTTCTACTTTCGTCTGCCATCCTGATTTTTTTTTAAATTATTTTAGAAGATTTAAAAAAAAAAAAAAAAGAAACAAGAAAGAAGGATAACAATTCAAGGACCTTTTTAGTGAGCTTGTTGATATTTTTCTTATATAAAGAGAGTTCATATTTTTTTTTGTTGGGATAAACTTTTCTCCTTATTGGAAAAGAAATTCCCTTGGAAAAGGTGGTACAATATTTATTTTTTTGAACGAAGGATACAAATGTATTGCAAAAAAATCTGATCCTTGATAAATTGGAGAAATGAAAAAAAAAAAACTGGGAGTATAGTATAATCACTGAAAAGTTATATATAAGAATTTCAGTTTATTATTATTATTTTACTTACGATTAAAAAAAATAGTTGAATAATGTTTTGGAAACCTTTAGTTGCTTGTTTTGGGTTGGGAAACTTTTTGTAGGTCTTTAGTGAAACTTTGAAAGTTTCTGAGAATTAATATATGTAATAATCTTTAAGAAATTTTGTTTACTTGATTTTAATTGGATTTTTGATATTTAATGGAGACAGGCGTCCCTCGTATAACACGGTTAACTCGTTCCGTGCTATATCGAAACCGTGTTGTACGAAACCGTGTAATATCAAATCCGTGTTATAATAATCGCAAATTTTGTACCGTGTAATATCAAAACCGTGTTCTCTAAGTACCGTGTTATACGAGGGACGCCTGTATACGGTTTTGATTCGGCAGACATCGAAATTGCATGGTTTCGATATTCATTATAGAATATTTAGGTTCCTTAATAATTTATTTGGGTTAAGTGCACTTTACACAAAAAACAATAAATAGAAATTCTTGTATTTAATGATAGATATTCCACTAAAACATCATTTATTATTTTAACCAATTTTGCTAAAATTGTAATATAATGATCAAATGATCAATTGATCTTGCTACTGACCGATTTAATTGAACTCCTATTCCAAATATCCTTCAGTCGAATTGTATTTTAGTTTGGGTTCACAATTCAATTTAAATAAAAATCGAATAGGAATTTATCAATTAGGAATCTTAAAGCACACAAAATAAAATTGTCTACCGGATAATTTATATTATATAAAATAGCTAAGATAAATTACTGACTCTAAATTTAAATAAATAAGTCTAAAAGCTAGTAAAATTTCAGAGCTTTGTAATTCCTTTATTAATTCTGCTTCATATCTTACCATGTGTATCAAAGGAAGATTGTATCTTCCATACAAATATGACAAACATCTATCTTGTACCAAAGTGTATTAAGAAGTTACGTGAGATGAAGAAAAACTTTTATTTAAAAAAAAAAAAAACGAAACACACATTATATCCTTCAAACTTTTCTCATAATAAAAAAAAACTTTTCTAAGTATAATTCCTTTTTCTGTTAAATCTTCACTGATTTGTGTATATGTGTACATAGGCATTTATATTTTCTGGTTGGTATTATCGAAAAGAAATAATAACAAGGTAAACTTCTGGTAATCTCTCAGGTATGTGTACAAATAATAATCGACTGGACTCCCACTCTATAATTATTTACAACATAACGTTACGCTTTCAGTCTCTATTTTTTTTTTTTATATATTTAATACGCAACACCCTAAAAAAATTATCTGCATACTAATAAAAAATTTTTTTTCTTAACATGTTTTCTTCTTTATACTTGTCGGTCCTTAACACACACCTAATCATCAAGGATTTATTTATGTTTCTTGTTATTTCTCTGATTTTTTGTTTTGTTTGCCAACCAAAAAAGAAAAGGCAAAAAGGACTCATGATGGCATATACGAATTGACAATGATGATGATTATAATAGAAAATGTAAATGTAATAAAAAAGAAGTCCTTTTTTTGCTGTTGGTGCTGTGTGCTTGATGAATATTTTACTTATATACGAAATGATGATACAAAAAAAAGTAACGCACGTCGTTTTAAATTTTGTATCCGATTTGAATAAATTTTTCTTAATGCTGGGGAGTAGAGGATTTCTAAATGCGATGTCTTTTTCTTTTCGGAAAGAAACTGCTGTGATTTTGAAATTTAAGATTTTTTATTAAACTTTTTTTTAATCTGATGATATAAAGAATTCTAATGAATGTTTATTTTGATAGTATTTTGTATGTTTGTTGTTGTGCAAATATTATGTTTATTAGGTATTAATTAGATGTTTGGATATGGTTTCTTTTGTAATAAATAGGGTAAACTACCCAGTGATCAGCACCCCACCCAGTGGTTGGCACCGAATTCAAAGAAATCGATTTTTTAAGAAATTCAGAAATTCAACGAATTTCCAATGGCACTGTGCCGACCACTTGGAATTTTTGTTACATTTTTCTGAGCCAATGATTGGCACTGTGCCGACCACTTGGAATTTTTGTTACATTTTTCTGAGCCAATGATTGGCACTGTATTTTTTTTTAAATATTTTTACAAGTAAATAAATTTTCAACAGAATCTTTCAATTTTGATGATGCCGATCACTGGAAAATAGAAGGGCCGAAGACTGGGTTTAGGTGTGCCGACTGAAAATTTTATATTTTTCTTAATAAATTTTTTTTGATAATATTTTAGAGAAATTGTTTCTTTTAGGCATAAACTCAGAATATTAAAGAGTATAAAGATATAAAGACTTCGACCAATATTAGTTTTAATTTCATATTTCTCCTTAAGGGTGCCGACCACTGGGTTGTTTACCCTATGACCCACATAATTAAATTAGTTGACAAAGATGGTTATTATTTATTATTACCTATAGTTTTTCATCGTCGAATTTTCAAAATTTATATACTTTTTAAATAATGCGGAAACATTATACGAAGATGTGTAGAGAGAGTGAAGATAACTTTTAAATATCTTTGTATGTCATGTTTTATGTCATTTTCCGGACAGTTCATTCAGTTATTTATTTAATTTTATGTATTTAGATTTATTTTTTTTACATAATGTATAAATATTTTCATAGTAATTTTCATTTTGTTACTCTTTTCAAATTATAAATATTTTATGGAGACATTTTTGTTTTGTAAAAGACAAAAATAATTTTCATATAATTTGAGAGTAATTTACATTTATGTGAAACCATTGATTAAAAGTAAATTTGTATATTTTTTTAATTAAAGGGAGGAAAGAACAAAGTTATGGCTGAAAGTTTGAAGCAAAATGAATTATAGTATTCAGTCTACAATAAAATATGTGACAGTCCACATCATGATCTAATAGTCCACATGACATTTTTGCACAAATTATAATTTTTCTGATGAATTTATTATACATTTTTAAGTAATTGTACATAAAAATTGAATTTAAACAATTCAGATTTTACATTTAGTAATAAAATAACATCATGTCCAAAATTATCTTTAAGAAATATTCAGATGTATTTTGTTTATTTGTAAAATTTGAATTTATTTATATAAAATTATTTACTAATTGATTTTACTATATACTTCAATCCAATTATAATTGAATTTCTGCCCCTCATTTTACAACCCAAGATATTCAGTAGTTCGATATCTAAGCTTACATCCAAAATTGCTCAGTTATCGAATTTTAATTAAAAAGCTTATATATTTCCCTTTGAAATTTGAGAAAATTTGAAGTAGAATTAATAAATAGATTTCAAGCCTCTACTAGGATTACATTAAATAATACAAATAAATTTTCATGGCCCAGTAATTTTGAGGAAAAAACCTCAAACTCCCTAAATTAAATTATCAAAATTTATTTAATTTATTTTTTATTTACTTTTATTTTTGATATAATTAAATAATTGTTTTAAAAATTAAGTAAACCTTCTCTTAATTATCTGTACGAGATAAAATTCAATAATTCAATTTCCGTAATTTTCCAAAAAAAAAAAACTTTAATTTAACTAATATTCGACAAAATAATACATTTATAAATTCAACCCTCATAATTTCGAAATTCTCAACTTAATTCTTATCATTTTGAAACTTTCCACAACCAACAAAAAAACAACAACACAAAATAAAGTTCCTTTTTTAGTATATCTTTTTTTTTATTTATATGAAAAACTAAAAATTTTAGAGAATAAAATAAAAAAAATCAACTTTTTCTCATTAATTACCAAAAAACTAATAATAATTTATTTATTTTTCGTGTCACCCCCCCCCCCCCCCCCCCACTTGAAACAAGAAAGTTTACTTTTACAAAAAGAGTACCAAAATTAGTTTTTACCTACACTATAAAAAAAATTAGTGTAATTTTACCATTATGAAAATAGGCATCTCTTTACCTTCAATTAAGGTAGTTAAATTACACTTGCAATAAAATTACAACTTTGGTTGTAAAAATAGAATTTGGTTAGGTAAAAAAATTACAAAGTTCAGGTTTAATTTTAGCCTTATTCAAATAAGTGAAATCACATAAATTTTTTATTAAATTTGCCCGTAATCGTTGTAAAAATGCGATTTTAATAAATGTAATTTTTACACTATTCAAAAAAGTGGAATTACACAAAATCGCTATGATTTTACCCTGAATGATTGTAAAAGTACACTTTTAATAAATGCAATTTTTCCCCTATGTAAGTAATGAAATTTAACTAAATTTTAGAAATTTTTACGTAAAACTATTGTAAAAATACATTTTTAATACATAAAAAATGTATTTTTACACTAGTTTTACGTAAAAATACATAATTAAAATAAAATAAATATACAATTTTCTTCTGAAATAATAAAATATTATTTATTATAAAAATATTTTGTAAAAATATTACTATAATTTACATTATTAATTATATTTCAGTAAAAAAAAAACCTATAATAGCCATCCAGGACCCATTAGTTGGAATTTGTTCCATTATGTTATCCAGTGGTACGTCAATCTATAAAATTGATATAACCATATATTAATAAATTTAGTTAAATACTTTTCAAAACTTACATTAAATACTTTGAATAGAAGCTCAGGATCTTCATTGAAATAATTAATGATAACTGCTACAATTGATTTATTATTATCTTTATCCAATAAATTCCCTTTTTTTTTACATATTATATTATTTTTTTCTTATAAATAATTAGTTTCGAAATCGTTATGATTAAAATTTATTAAAATTATTTTAATAATATTGAAGAACAAAACACTTCATAACTCTTTAGAAACACAATACAAAATGACACGAATAGGCATGCGCATATAACTTTACACCAAAATTTAAACTAAAATGGTGTAAATGTATGCATTTCAAGTAACTTTACAAAAAAATTGTGTATTTTTCAACATTACAGGTGCATTTTATTTTATTTTACACCACAGTAGTGTATTTTTAACTATTCAACAAAGTTTACACCAAAGTTGTGTATTTTTCTATATTATAGACTCATTTTATATAACTTTACACCAAATTTGTTCATTTTTGAACATTAACGATGAGTTTTATTTGGCTTTTACGAATATATTGTGCGCTTTTATAAATAATGTTGATAAAAGGGTCAAATACTCATTTTTCAGCTTAAAATTACATAGTGATATGTAAAATTTCCTAGTTATGCAAAATATGTGTAATTTTCTCATTTTTTGGGCAATTTACAACAAAATTGTGTAAATTTTATTCATATTAAATATGTCATTTTACAATCATTTTTTAGAGTGTATGGTATTTTTCATTGTTTTCGCATATAAAGGATATTATAACAGATTAGTATAAGTAAATTCATTTTACCGAACAAAAAAAAAAAAAAACCGGAAAATTTCCACAATATGAAAAAAGGAAAACTTTATGTTGGAAAATAGCACAAGAAATCTTTATTTTATATATAGATAGAAAAAAAACGAGCTTATGTGAATATTGGAGTAAAAAAAAAGTATTCTTCGAAGCGTATAATTACTTTTTACTACAATTAAGTGAATATCCTTTCTCTCATGTTGGTGGGGATTTCTAAATATATATTTATATATTGCCAACGTATACGAAATGCAACACTTTATTACCATTATTATTATTATTATTATTATTTTCGCAAAAGAAAAACAGGAACTAAACAAAAAATGAATACTTTATCTTCTATTTATATACCAGAAAAGTTTTTGTATATAGTTGTATTTTTTGTTGTTGTGTTTGTTCATCATATATCCTTTTTCAAATATATATATATATATATTATTTCTTATTTCATTTTTTGAACGGATGTGTAATAACGTTATATAGACAATGTTTTTTTTCTGCTCTCCATATATTTAAAGTTTTCTTCCGCATATGGTAATAAAAAAGAAATATATAAGGATTTCATTTTTTTTTTTTTTTGTTAACCGAGTGCAACCAAACATTTTACTACAACGAAAAGTTACTAAAAGTTAGTTATAATAGTCTTCTTAAACTCTTATATAATATAAGTAGTTTTTGATACTAATAAAACAAAGAATGCTGTGCAGCAAAAGTACTTCTCAATAGTTTCACAATTATGAGGTTTTTTTTTGTTATATGAGGAATGTTTTCCTCATTGCGTCAGGCCCAGGATCTCCATGGTCTGTAGCGCCTAACAAGAAGGAGAAGAAGAGGAATGTTTTCTTTAAATTCTGACATATAAAAAAGCATTATAAAATTTTAGAGTGACTAGAACGGCGGGCAACCAAACTTAACTTATCGTTACTATGAGATTAATCTATACCTTTTATTAATTTTCCAATGCGATGGGGTAATTTAATTTTCATCCCTCTTTTTCCATAAGTTTCATTTTAGGGTAGAAGAATGTTGAATTATAATAAATTTCAAATTTTTGACATTGCCTCTAATTCTCATTCATTATATTCCATGTCCCATGACTATTTTCCGCGTCAATTCTTTTTATATATTAATGTATTAATTACCAGTTTTGGCTACAAAAACTGTTTGGACTAGACTAGAACCAAAAACCTCAATTTGCCAATCGAAATTCACATTTTTACGTCTTTCGCCTGAATTTAAAATGTTTAACCAAACATTACACTGCAGTATTATGGTCTTTCAGTCTCAGAAATGAATGTTTTTTCCAATGTTTAAAATTTTTGTTTAAAAACTTTAAATCGGACTGACAAACAGACTGACAGAAAACTATTTAAGATATGAGATTTTTTGTTGATAAATAAAAGACCTAAAAAGGACACAATACAAAATATTTAAAACTAAATAGAAAAAGTTTTGTAAAAAGATTGGTTTATACAATAATTACAAAATTGTTACTTGCAG
Organism: Empis stercorea; assembly: GCA_949752835.1. Lineage (NCBI taxonomy): Eukaryota > Metazoa > Arthropoda > Insecta > Diptera > Empididae > Empis > Empis stercorea. The sequence goes on along the minus strand of OX457087.1, from coordinate 49,716,309 downwards.
ATTTTAAAATGCTCGTTTTTATTTTATATAGAGAAATCTATTGGGAGAGGAAATTACTTATAAATATGTTCTTGATAAGATTTTATATTTTTTTTTGTTGGCGAAAAGTTTTCCTGTTTAATATACAAAATAAAAGGATTTTCCTTACATTATTTATCTTTACTTGTTTAAAAACAAAAAATTAATGTAACAAGAAATTAATAATATTTGTTATATAATTAATTTTATCTCTAATTTTCTAAATAAAACTTATAAAAGTATAATTTTTCTTTTTTTTTATATATTTTTCTTTAACAGATTTATTTACCATTAAACTTAAAATTCGACATCGAAAAAGTAAACGAAAAAGTTTATTGATCGCAAATAAGAATATAAATTGAATGTATAAAAAATGATAGTAATAAATATTAAACAATTTATAATTCCTACAAAATTATTATCAATTAATAAAATGACCACAATAATAGTGATTCTATTAATGATATTACAATTAACAAAATGTAAACAAAATTATTTACGTGAACCAACATCATCATCATCATCATCATCACAAATACCACAATTATCATCAAATGTTTATAGTGAAAATCAACGTTTTGCTATGGAACCACAAGATCAAACTGCTGTTGTTGGTTCACGTGTAACATTACCATGTCGTGTTATTAATAAACAAGGTTTATTACAATGGACAAAAGATGATTTTGGTTTAGGTACACATCGTAATTTAAGTGGTTTTGAACGTTATTCAATGATTGGTAGTGATGAAGAAGGTGATTATTCATTAGATATATATCCAATAATGTTAGATGATGATGCTAGATATCAATGTCAAGTAAGTGGTGGTCCAATTGGTCAACCAGCAATACGTTCAACATTTGCAAAATTAACAATATTAGTGCCACCAGAAAAACCAAAAATTATACAAGGTTCAAGTATATTAACAACAGAAGATCGTAAAACTGAAATTGAATGTATATCATTGGGTGGTAAACCACCAGCTGAAGTAAGTTATATATATATATTATTTAAAAATTTAATTAATTTAATAACGTAATTATTTTCTTTTTTTTTTTTTTTGTATATAGATAACTTGGATTGATGGTCATGGGAATGTTATTAATGATAATATTGAATATACTGTACAACCATTACCAGATATGAGACGTTTTACAGCTAAATCAATATTACGTTTAATACCAAAACAAGAACATCATAATACAAATATTACATGTCAGGCACAAAATACTGCTGATCGTACATATCGTTCTGTAAAAATTCGTCTTGAGGTAAAATAAGAAAGAAAATAAATTAAAAATTGAATTGAATATTGAAAGCAGAAATAATAAATATTTTTTTCTATACTTTATTTATAGGTAAAATATGCTCCAAAAGTTAAAGTAAATATTATTGGTGGTAATCTATTATCTGGTGGACGTTTACCAGAATATGCACAGGTGAGACTTGAATGTAAAGCGGATGCAAATCCATCTAATGATTTACGATATCGTTGGTTTATCAATGACGAACCAATTAATGGTGGCCATAAAACGGAAATGGTAAATATAATTGTATATATTTAATTCTTTCGTTCTTCTCTTATTGTATAACTATAATTCTAACTAATAATTTTTTTGTTATTATTCTTATATACACATAGGTAATACGTAATGTAACACGTAAATTTCACGATGCTATTGTAAAATGTGAAGTACAAAATTCAGTTGGAAAAAGTGAAGATAGCGAAACATTAGATATAAGCTGTAAGTTTATTTGAAATTTAATACAAAATAGAATTATATACCTTACAGGTATATTTTGAAATGGATTTTTTTTGTAATTTTGCTTTTTTGAAGTGGAGATTTTAATGATTTAAATCATTTACATTTAAAAAATTTTTTTTTTTCAAATTTTCTATGAATTTGTTTTTCTTTTTTTCCAGATGGTCCACAATTCAAAAAGAAACCAATTTCAGTTGAAGCTGATGTTGGTAGTACGGTATCATTAAATTGTGAAGTTGATGGTAATCCATTACCAGATATTGTTTGGATACAACATCCCACTGATAGAGTAAGTTTTAAATTCTCTTTTTTTTTTTTTGATATTTTGGAAAATCTAAAATCTAATCACAATTTAAAATAATTTTTAATTATAATATAGGTTGTTGGTGTAACATCAAATTTAACATTTATTGTAACAAATGAAACAGCTGGCCGTTATTATTGTAAAGCAAATGTAAATGGTTATCAAGAGATATCATCAGATGCTTCAGTTTATGTTAAAGGTTCACCAATTGTACAATCATCACGTTATCAATTTGGTTTAATTGGTGATACAGCACGAATTGAATGTTATGCAATATCTGTACCAAAAGCACGTCATGTATCATGGACATTTAATGGCCATGAAATAAATAGTAAATCATCAACTGGTAATGATTATTCAATATTAATTGATTCTGTACCAGGTGGTGTTAGATCAACGTTAATTATACGTGATAGCCAATCATATCATTATGGAAAATATAATTGTACAGTTGTTAATGATTATGGTAATGATGTTGCTGAGATACATTTACAACCACAAAGTAAGTTTTTTGCATATTTTATTTAACTAAGAAGATTGACTGTCAAGATTAGATTTTGTACAAGTTAAATAATCGATTAAATATTTTAATTTACAGAAAGTGTTCCGCTGTTAATGACAATCGTTGGTGGTATATCATCAGTTGCCCTATTAATGATATTAACAATATTTGTTTTAATATATTTTAAATGTAAAAAGAAGGAATTACCACAAGCAGACGTTATTAGTGAACATCAAATATCGAAAATGGGTAATGGTGGCCAACATCATCATCATAATATTAATGGTATGATAAGTATGAAAGAAGCTGGTGATCGTACATCAAATTATAGTGATCTTAAAGTTGATATATCATCTGGTTATGTGCCTTATGCCGATTATACAACACATTATAGTCCACCACCTCAATATTTAACAACAATGCAACAACAACATCAACAAACTGCAAATAATTGTAATAATAAATCATTATCATCATATCAATATAATCATCAAACATTAGTACCAATGACATTTATGAATGGTAGTTTAACTGGCGGTAGTGTTATTGGTTCTAGAGAAATAATACGACAAGATAATGGTTTACCAAGTTTACAAAGTACATGTACAACAGTAACTGGTAGTTGTGGTGGTGGTGGCAGTAGTAGTAATAATAGTGGTGGTAGTGTTGTTAGTACATCACCAAATGGTAGTACAAATAATAGTATAAATACACATCATAGTGGTAGTAATAGTGGTGGCAGTAGTATGCATCAACATTCACATCATCATCATCAACATCAACATTCTGGTTCTGGTTCATTAAATGTTGTTGATCCACGGTATAGTGCTATTTATGGTAATCCATATTTAAGAAATTCAAATTCTTCTTTATTACCACCACCAACTGCTGTATAAAAAAAAATTTGAAAATTTTATTTTTGTGGAAAGTAAGTTTTTTTTTTTACATTTTTTGTAAATATTTATTATTATTAGATTGAAGCATAGTTAAAATGTAATATTATTGTAGGCTATCAATTAAGAAGAAATCAGAATTAACCAAAATTTATAAATTAATTATAATAATATAGATTTTATTTTGAAAGACTGATCTCAATCGAAAAATTTCCAATAATAAAATTTCGAAAAGAAAATTTACGAATACGACAGTAATAATTTTTGTGCAATTTCATTTGCAGGGGAATTTAAAATTATAGTTAAATAATTAAATTAACAATTTTCAATAAATTTGCCTACGTAAATGAAATAATAATTTCGAAAATAATATAAAATACTGCCATATACAAAGTAAATAGTAATTTTCTGAAAACTTATACAATAAACCAAGTAAATCTTGAAAAAAATATATTAAATTATTATTTTATTATGGAATAATATGTCATTTTACCTACATTTAAATTTTTCAGTTAACTTCTACAGGTAAACAAGTATATAATTATATTCACATACAAATGTTAATTAAAATATTGAAAATCTAATTTCGTAATTATACTTAAATTCATTATCCGATATATAATAATACATAATAGATCCTCTACTTTCATTATACATAAATAACATCAATTTCTTTTCAGAAATTTTTTTTCTACACCACACCATGGTGGGAATTGTCAAAAATCTGTGGTGTAGGAAAGTGTAAAGTGTGAAAAAAACATACTTTTATTACACCCTGACAAAATTCTTTATAATTTTAAATTGTTATACTTTTTTTCATAATTTGTGATTAAAAAATTATTTAATTGACGAATAGTATATATTTCCACCTTAAAAAGTTAAAAAAAAAATTTATTACATCTCCACTTTCTACACCTTCAAATTTTAGGGTGTAGAAAAGTGTAGAAAAGTGTACACTTTTTCTAGGCGCCGATTTAAAAAAAGTGTAGAAAGTGTAGAAAGTGTAGTCAAAAGAACGCAAAAATTTTCTACACCATGGAGGGTGTAAGAAAGTGTAGGAAAGTGTAAGAAAGTGTGTCTGAAAAGAAATTGATGTAAAAATCATAAATTACTGTCGTGTCTCTCTTTGTAAACTAAAACATAAATATAATTATAAAGAAAAATTATTTTTTATTATTAATTTGATATTTATTTCGTAAAATAAAATTAAAAAAACAAAAATTCAAAATTAAATAGAAAATTTGTGGGCAAACATTTGACTAATCATATATAAATAATCATAAATAATTTAAGAATATTTTATAGAACTATATACCAACCAGTATACTTAAGAAACTTTCACTTATACTAAATCAAAAATTCAATTGCTTCTCTCAACATTTCTTAAAAAACTTAAAAAAAAAAAAACAAACATTATAAAATCATTGCACACTTCAAAAATTTAAAAAGGATATTTTTAAGAGATTAAAAAAAATAATAATTAAAAGATTAAATTCGAATTTTTTTTTTTATTATATTTTGCAAATTAAGATTAAATTTAATTATGTATTTTTTTAAGATATTTATAAAACCGCGTACCTGATTAGAATTATTTAAGGTGATTTTAGTGCTTATTAGTGTCTTATAATTAAAAAATATATATATATATATATATATATATATGTATATGAAAAATATTGGAAAAAAAAAAAATCAATTAATAATTTAGTTAATTATTATATATTCAAATATTTAATTATTTTTTTAAAAAAAAATTCAATTCATTTTAATTTTAAGGATTCTCTTTGTATACAAAAAAAACTATATTATAAATAATTATTGAAAAATATATTTAAATGATATTAATGACAGCTCATCCATAATAATCATCACTTATATAATTTAATTACTTTAATGCCATTATTAATATTCAGTGTTTTTATTATTATTATTATTATTAAATTAACATTAAAAATAAATTATTGGATTTATTAATTTAAAAAAAGAAATTTTAAAAATGAAAAATTGGAATATTTCAGACAAATTTTCTCTATAATTTTTTTTTTAATTAAATTATATTCAAAATATTGTTATTAAAATATAAGAAATATATTTACTTTCTTATAAAATTAATTTCCATTGGATTTGTTGCCAAAATTTAAGAAATCACTTGGCCCTTCGAGTATCGAAATATATATTAAAATCTGCGATACGGTAATGCTATTTACGAATCCGAATTCGGTGAAAACTGTTGAAAAATCATCTTATATTAGTATATGTAAAGTAGTTGTGACAGTTCGAGTATCGAAATATTTTTAGTATAGAAATCTTTTTCTCGAGAATCTAAATCTAAATTAGAATTTCAATTAGCAAAATTATATTACAAAAAATATGAATTTATTTATTTAAAGTTATAAACTGAAAATCAAATTTTTAATATTTTTATATTACATATTTTGATTTTTCTTTTACAATATTTTATTCGAGTCTCGTCGATGCATTTTAAACTCAATTTTAAAATCTTTTAATGGAATTAAAAATATAATTATATATATAAAATAATTTCAAAACGAATTTCAAAACGAATTTCAATTCAAAGTGTTATCAATTTTGAAAAATTCTGTTCAATTTAATTTATAAAATTTTATATAGTAAAAAATTTGCAAAAATTGTAATAAAATTAATTATAAATAAATTGTAAAATTACAATAATTATATATATGTATTTATAAATATAAAGACAAACAATTAAATCATAATTAATTGCTTAACCGCGTAGCTTTTATTAAATCTATAAGTGCATTTCTTTTCCGTGTGTTATTAAAAAAAAAACAAAAAAAAAACCAATTTTGAAGATAAAAAATAAATTTAATAAAAACAAAAAACTATAAAAAAAAAATTTATTATATAAAAATTATTATTAATAATTATATTTATATATTTAAGAGTTATTAATATTAAGTCACCACTCTGTGTTACTATTAATTTTTCATTAATAATTTGTAAAAATTAAATTTTTGCATGAATTTTTAAAATATTAAAAATTACAATAAAAAAGAATATTTTATTAAACAAAAAAGAATCGGGAAAAATTTAATAAAATCAAATATTTTAGAAGAAAATTTTCTTTATTTTGAATTTTCATTATTTTTCATCCTAAATAATTTTTTTTTTTTTGCAGACCAAAATTTAATCATTTAGAAATTTTCATAATAAAAATTCTATATCTAAAAAAAAAATAAAAATTATATAGAAAAATCCTTGAGAAATCTTTATCTGATTATCCTTAATATTACATTATAAAAAATGAAGAAAAAATTAATACAAGAAAATGGATTTTCTTTTACACGCAAAAAAAAAAAATGCCGCGCAGCCGAACTACTGATCAGTAGTTTTATAATAATGGGCTTTTTTTAAATTTTCTACTGTAACTGCATATTTTGAGTATTATGTTGCACCCTCTAGTGGCAGAAATTGAAACTATAATAACTGTGATTTTATACTACTACTTACTACCTTTCATATGCGACATTAAATCTAAATTTTGGTGCTTATTGACTATTGGAAATCACATTTTAAAAATTAACATTTTATAAATTTTACCATTCAGCGCCTCTAGCGGTATAAATTTGAAATATGGTTACTGACATCGTATTCTACTCTTAAATACCTTTCCAACGAGTGGTCAAACTTCATTTTAGGTGCACATTTACTATAATAAAATTACATTTTTATTCGGAAAAAGATGTTTTGGCAAAATGTGAATAGCGCCGTCTACCGGCCGATTTTGAAAATTATATCAATTACATCTGGTTCTCAATAAATTAAGCTTTCTATTGGTGGGTCTATCATGAACTTGTGTGTACAGTAACTATGTGAAATAACTGCTTTTTATTGTTTACATCGGACAGACGGACAGACGGACAGACGGACAGAAAAGCATTAACATAAGGGATTTTTTTAAAAAAAAAAAGCCCTAAAAAAATATATTATGTAAGTCATCTTAGACAAAATTGAGGTCTATACTTTTCGTGCTGTGTCATCCAATTGATTTTGGTTTATATATATGAGAAAATATTATTGTACCCTAAAAATATATAGAAAAAAGGAACTTTTTTTTTTGTTGCCTCAGTTAGCCAATTAAGGTTAGATTGAATTTTCTTATTTGTATTATATAATTTTTTTTTATATATAGTTAAAAATGAAAAAGAAGATGATGGAATTTATTAATAGTCCTTAAAAGTTGTCAGAATTTATTTAGTTATATAAAAGGTTATATACCTAAATCAGAAGACGTTAATGAAGCCTAAAAGAGAGAGAATTAAAGTAAAAAAGTTATAAAGTAAACTTTCTTAAATAATAAGTGGTAAATCAAAATGAATATGAGTTTTTTGTGTTATTGGTAAAATGTTAAAGGATCAAAATTCTTTTACAATATTTTTAATTTATTTTAATTTTTTTTATTGATATGCAATTTGTGATTCGAAAAAGTTCATAATTTTGTAATTTATTGGGTACATCCAAACCACAAGGAAGGCCCTATTGCACCAACCACTTATCGCTTTTATTAGTTATCAAAACTTATCAAAATTTATGATAAATTTCTGTTGCACCAAACGGATAAGTAATAAGAATTTAAGTGAGTTAATGATTATTGATAAGCGGTCAACTTATCAAATGTCTGTTGCACCAAATAGAAAATCGTAAGTTGATAAGTAATTTTTGGAAAAGTTTTTTTTGGAAAATTTGCTTTCTCTTTTCGTTGCACCAAAATTCTTACTTATCAATTTACAATTCTAATACTGCTAAGTATTTACTTACTTAGTAATAAGTTTAACACTTATTGATAATTGTGAGTTAAATTTAATTTTGTTTACACTTATCATTTACTCTTATCAAACAAATATATTTTTGATTTAGGTTATAAGTGCTAACTGATAAGCGGTTGGTGGAATATGGCCCAGGTTAGACAAGACAAATCATAATCTTACTTAGCATTTTGGCGTCTATTTATTATCTAGACCTAGAGATTAAGTTAAAAAAGTCATTTTTTATTTTAAATCTACTACTGAATTTTCTCAAGTCCTGGAAATTTTTAGTATTTAAAGTATATTAAAATAATGAAATTCAAATTATACAGTTTCCAACAATTATATACACAATTTCTCAAATTATACAATTTCCTTTTAAAGTCCTTATTTATTTTTTCAAACAGAATTTCATATCGACTTCCTTTTATTTTCTAACCACAAACAAAATCAATCAATAAAAAAATATTCTTAAACCTTGAAATAATTTTACTTAGTACATCGATGACTAAATAATTCAATTAATATGAAAATTAAAAAAATTCCAGCTAAGTTTTATTTAAACACATTTTTGATTGATTTTCCACAACATATAAAAAGGATATATGAAAAATATAACGACGTGTACAATGCTACCATGTAGGTTGGTTTCTTTATTATTATTATTATTTTATTTAAATGGAAAGAAAAGAAAAACATGTCGGAAAGCTGTTATTTTGATATCTATTTCCTTCCGAAAACATAAAAAAAAAGTACAGAAATAAAGAGAAGAATATAAATATATACACAATAGCTTATTCGTTATTCGTTGCTATTATTCCCGTATTTTGATATTGGGAAAGGTAAATGTCGGTATAATGTATATAATGCAAGGATATAATCAGACATATTTCCAATTTTTTTGATATTTTTTGAAACAGTTTAATTGTTTATTATAAAACAATATGTAGAATGGCAGAAATATGCTTAAGATATTATTGGGAAATTTGAAAATTTATTAGAAAAATTACTTATAATATTTATGGAATTTACTAAAAGATAAAATTATGTAGAAAATAATTGCTATTTTTTAGGCTTTCTTTCATATATCTATAGGAAAAAGTAAGTAATCTCTTGCAAGGAGGAATAAGTCAACTTGGAACTTGGAAAGGTAAATTAAATGGAAAATAATGAAACAATTAAATTAAATGTAAAAAAACTTGGCTTTAATCACAAAACAATCAATCAAATAGTTGGTTACAATACTATCCATGGCTCCAATTAGTGTTTTTAATCCAGCCAGGGTTGCTAATCAGAGTTTGGAAACCGTTTGTCTGTCCGTCCACTACAACATACAAATTTTGTCCTTGTGTTCAGCTCCTTTTTTTTTTGTTTTAGGAAAATCGTTCAAAATTTTAAAAAAGAAATCAAGTAAAAATGTTTCTCTGTTTATATTACACTTACAAAATTTCTCTGGGATGATATATAGAAAATTCCAATTGAAGTGGTCAGGACTTCACCACAATCCACAAAATATATTTTATGGCCATAATAGCAAATGTTTAAAGTTTTCATTGATAGTGACAGAAATGTATGCAATATAAAATTTTTTTTTATTTTTCAAAACATACAAAAATGGTTTTGTGGGGCCGATTTAATCAGAATTTTTCATAAAAATCTCATATATACAATCTCATATATGTCTGAGTTCATTTTCAATTATAAAATGGTGATGAGATCCACCTACAAATTTAATCGAAAATAATTAAAATATTTCATCACATCACCACTTTGACATGAAACAACCACGAATTTAAATTGTTATGTTGTTATGTACAATTTTTTAAATATTCCCCTGATATATGTTTGTTGACAGATATTTTCTTGTTTTGTTATAATAAAATCATTTTACCATGGCAAAAATTTTTGTAATAAATAATTAATGTAATACTGTTAAATATTTTAATTAAAAAATTTTTTATTTCCAATTTAATTTCCATAACAATTTTATTTCAGATTTTTTTTTGTTTGTTTCAAATAATGTTTACTTGTGAGTGAATAACATAAAAATGGATTTAAATTTTTTTTTTAAACATTTGTAATTAAATTTATAATATAATTTTTCTTTAATTAGATATATTTACTTTAAATTATCATAGACCACCAGTTACTTCAATTAATGATCCATTAACATATGAACTCTTTTCAGATGCTAAAAATGATACAACTTCAGCAACTTCTTCTGGTTTACCTAAACGATTTAATGGACAACGTGATATTGTTAATTTTTTAATATCATCTGGTATATCAGTAACCATTGGTGTATCAATATAACCTGGTAATATTGCATTAACGCGTATATTAAATTTACCAAATTCTTTAGCAGCAACTTGAGTTAATGATATTACACCAGATTTACTAGCAGCATAATTACATTGACCAATATTATTTAATTTAGCAACAATACTTGATATATTTATTATTGAACCAGTTACTTTAAATTCAACCATATTTTTAGCAAAATATTGTGTTGTTAAAAATGTACCTTTTAAATTTACTTTATATACATCATCAAAATCCATTGTAGTCATTTTTAATAAATATGCATCACGTATAATACCAGCTGAATTAACTAATATTGTTGGTGGACGTTTATAATGTTGCATTAATTTTTTTAAACTATTTTGTACACTATCTTCAGATGATACATCAAGTTCAATTGCGGTGCATTCTAGAAATTTATTGCAATATATATAAATATTTTTTTTTTGGTAATAATTTAAATTAAATTTTGCAAAAAAAAAAGAAAATTGAAAAATTCATAAAAAAAATATGGAATTTGTTTAATAAACTAATTTGCATTTTAGTTTCCATTCCAAAAATCACAGTGATCATAGTGATCCTCTATGAACTCTATTATAATATATTTACCTACTTTTAGGTGAATATAATAAACGATAATTGATCTAGAATTCACCAGATGGCTTCTTATTCTTCAATTTGTAATGAATTGCATATATTTAGGTGAATTATTTTTAAGATCAATACTCTCTTAAAAAAACAATTCCAAACAAAATTTAATTTACCTGATGAACCTAAAATATTTATTGTTTCTTGTGCTGCTGTTAGATTTTTATCAGCTGCAATGACCTTTGCACCATCTCTAGCCAATATTTTACAAACTGCACGCCCAATACCAGATCCAGCACCTTAATTATTTATTATATATAAATCATATATTAGAAAAAAATATTGAATAAAATTACCATTTAATTTATTAACACATTTGAATAATAAATCACAATTTGATCACATTTTTAATATGTGCTAATTAAATATAAATTCATAATTGCGTATAAATAATATTTGTGTACTACATACCAGTAACAATGGCTAATTTACCAAATAGTTCACCAATCATTTTATATATATTTAATTTATCATAAAAATTTATTTGTACCAATTTTAATAAATTCTCAAAAATTAATTTTCACTATCAGAAAAAAATGTTTTTTTTTTGTGTAATAATAAAAACTTTTTTGATTGAAATTAATTGCCGAATGTTTGTGTATGGTTCAGCATAAATTGTTATTCTAACTTGTTGATTCTCTTCTGATCGTATACTCAATGTTAAATATTTTTTCATTTTATAGTATTTTTGTGTTGAATCAGAAAGCTACAATACAACAAAAATTGGTAAACAATAATATGACAGCCGGTTTTGTTATTGTATTGTGGTTTTGGTTAAAAGAGAAAATTGTGGTACGCATGTGCAACAGATTTTAGAAGTAAACCAGTGGTGAAGAATTGTTTTTCTGTGGGCCATTGTTTACAAAAAAATCAGACATTCTATTTGTGATCTATAGTAATTCATTTCATAAATGGTCAATTGATATTTAAACGAGGGAATTTCTGTCAGAAATGAGCAACATGTATTCAAAAATATCCAAACCAATTTCAAATTACTTTTAATTTGCCCAAGTTGTAGCAAAAAATACAAAATATGGAGTCACCTTCCAGATGCTCTATTGTACTCCATTTTAAAGATACAATAATAAGCTATACAGATTCTCAAATTAGAGATTTTATCTTTAATTTCCTACATAGAACATAATATTTCTAAAAAATTTGTCTATATTGGAGAATTTCGAGTTTTTTCCGAAAACAAATGCAATTTTATAGAATGTTCTTATAATTTTAAGATACATGTCCGTTGGACATACCTACTTTATACCCTGCTAAACTATTCCATGATAAAAATCCGATAATTACTGGTATCGTCCACAGCTAAAAACCTGATCCTTCCAAGTCCTTTTATTTACAAAAAAAAACCAGACATATTGATGAAAACCATCGAAACATTAAAATTATAAGAACATTCTATAAATTATTAATTTTAAGCTTAAAAATAACTTAAATTTTAAAATGCATAAAGTCAAAAAAAAAAATAATTTAAACTTAATATTGAAACTATACTAAAATATGAAATATTTATACATAAATTAAATATTTTATACGTTTTCATTCTAAAAATCGCAGACATAGAACCAAAACGAAAAAAAAAAATATTTATTATTAAAGAAAACAAGTGACTTTAAGTCTGCTGGGTATATTTTATTTATGGAATAAAAGGAAAAATCCATAGAAACCTAAATTAATTTATGTGAAATACGAAAACTTTCTATAATTTTAGTAAAAACTCCTTTTTTTTTTTACCTTATACAAAAAAAAATATAACCAAACATTTTTTTTTATATAATATATTTTTCAGTTTTAGTTTCATGGTTCATTTCATTTTATAATGCAGGAACATAATTTTTGAAAAAAAAAAATTAGATTTTTGTATAAGTATATTGTATATATGTAGTTACTGTTCTCGTTTTACCCCCAAAAAAAAAATTGTAGAGGTAATTTTTATGTTGTATACCAAAAAAAAAAAACAAAAGTTTGGGTGTCATAAACTTTGAATCCACATATACAATTTTTCATGGAAGAAGAAGAACTTGGCTTGATGCTCTTTAGGGGCCAAACCTAACACAAAACAAACAAAAAAAAAATTGTGAAAAACTAATAACTAAACAGCCAGGACGAGGATAATTTTAACACTATTGAATATGCGAAAAGTTTTTTTGTTTTTTTTTTAATGAAATGTTAAAAAGAGTTTTATATACGTTGTACAGTACAAAAGGATATAAATATTATTTTCATTCTTTTTGCTTTTTTTGAGGTTTGAAAATGAGATAACAAAAAAATATTGTGCAACTGCACCTTTGGGAGTCATTTCATAATTTTTACCATGACGTTCTAACTATTTTTGCTCCCTAGAATATAATATATATACTGGGATATACTGGGCAAAAAGAAGGACGTATATAGTATACCAAGAGTTGAGAGAAATTATCTATAAAAGGAAAAAAAAATATAATTTTAGTATCTAATATTAAAGAAAATATATTTTATAACATTTTACTACCACTATATAGTTATATTTGTATTATGGTATACATATACGTTAAATTTTCCTGGTACTGTATGGTTATAAACATATTAAAGTTTTCCAGAAAAATGTAGAAAATTTCGATATATATTAGTGGCACGAAAATTTTACCTTTTTAGTCTTATAGTATATATTAAATAATAACCTTTAAAGTATTTACTACTTTAGTTAAAATCTTTAAGAGTAATAAAAACCAAAATCGTTTTATGAAAAACTATATAAAGTTTAATACGATGACAATGTTCGGTGTAAAATTATGTACTTACGTTAAACTTTTAAGCAAATATGTATATCATCAAATCCTTTAAAAATAATTTAAAATATTTCCATTTTTTATATGTATTAATTTTATGATTTCTGGAAAGTTTCCCTAATAGTAATTTCCCCAATAGTCAATTTTCTTAAAATCAATTTCCCTATATAATTATATAATTTCTCTAATGATCATAATTTTCCTCATTTATGGGTAAGGAAATAGTGAAACATTGGGAAGTAAATAATGCAAAGAGAATTTTTAAAATTTCAATTAAAATTATGTTAATAAAAATTAATGAAAATTTTGACTGACCTTGATGTTTTCTGAGTTAATTGCATTATTTTATTATTTATCAACACATTTGACAATTATAACAATATACGCTACACAATTGTAACAAATATTTATTTCCACATTTCCGATATGAAAATTTGCGAAATAAACGAAATATTTAATGAAGAATTTACAAATTTTCTAAATATTTTTATTTTCACTTCTCCTTTAAAATTTGTCAGTTTTTGCAAATATTTTTAAACACTTTCATCAACTCTAAAACGATTATGACTATTAGCAAAAAAGTAACTTATAATAAAATAATATATTAACTTTCTATATAATCAGAACATTTACCACAATAACAACAAAATTTTCTCAATTTGTTAACAAATTTCTATTCCAAACCGATTAAATTATTATTTACATCTACAAAATCTATTTAAACCGCAAAAATAACCACGATTTTAATTAATTATTATTGGAAAATTATTTGTATACACATTTCTAACAAGTAGTCAATTCACGTATTAAATATGACAATTTAAATTGCTATGTCATTCAATATTTTGCTTTAATTATTGCTTAATTACAATTTCTATAAACCAATATCAGGTTACTCTAATGATGGATCCATATTATATTTTCTATTAGTAAATTTTTTTTGGTGGATATGTTTCGGTTTCCCAATTTTATAGGAAATTTTATAGTATTTTATAAAATTTTAAAATAATTTACATATTTATATAAAATTGCATATCTTTAGGTGCATCAAATAAATAATATTTTGGTAGAGTATCTATGCAGCTTATGATCAGCTAAATTTTCATTGGAAATACACAAAGTTCACCAAATTTTCATTTACAAATCCTGTGAAATATAAGCGAAACTTTTCATTCCTATTTTTCCTGATGGAAATTTATTATAGGAAATTTCGATTCGCTGCCATTTAAGTTTTGCATAAATTTCTAATAATAATAAATGAGAAATATTGAAATTTTATTTAAAATGTCATAAAACAGAATATCATTTCGACTGTCCTAAAGAAGGATAATTAAAAGGAATTGATCAAAAAAAATTTTAATTTACATTTATTTTTCACATTATTATTTTCGAAAATATTTTAAAAAAATTAGTTAAATTTCTAGTTATAACTAGAAATTTATCATCAATATTTCGTTCTACATTCTCCTCAGAAACGGGTTCAATTAAACTATCCTTGTGATTATCATCTATTTTATCAGTATCATCTACTACTCCATCATCATCATCTTCACAATTTTCCTCATCATTTTCATCTTCTTCTTCAATTATTTCATATTCAATTGAATCTGTTTGTCCATTATTATTTAATGGCTGTCTAATAACCGATAAATTGTCATTTTTTTTATTACTATTATCTGGTAATGCTGTCATAGTTCCAGTACCAGTACCCGTACCAGTTATTGTACCAGTATAAGATGATTCTGTAGCTGGTAATGTTATAAATATTGGATATTTTTCTGGTGGAACTTTTGATGCACTTTGTCTTCGATTTTGCCAAAGTTTCTGCAAGAATTTCAATTGATCTCGAATAAAATTCGCTGTTGTTTTCATATCAATATTTTCTCTAGATTCTATATTATCATCTTTGATAGTTTCAAATTTTGGAATATTTCTATTATCTGTGTCATCGTAATCGTAATAGAAAATTGTTTTTTCATTATTTTGATGAAGTTGAATTGGTCTTAATTTGAATTTCACTCCAGTTTGATCATTATTTACTTTTTTATTAGATTTTTTTTTTTATTATTATTCAGAAATTAATTAAATTGCAAATTATACAAAAATATATAAATACCATTTATTCTCCTGGCATATATTGAATTTATAAATAATTTAAAAATGATAATTAAAAATAAAATTTTGGTAGACATTAAAGGACATTAAACAAACATTTAAATCCAAACAATAAAATTAAACTGAATTAGAGAAATTTTTGCAAAAGTTAGAAGGTTTTATAGATTAGGAATTAAGTTTGTACAGTAATTATAAGGTCCAATAATGAGTTTCATAAATTTTTGCAAGGTTTCAGAAGATTTGCTTTTTAGAATAAGGTTTAGTTAAAATTGGGGCCAAACTATGAGTCTACTTAAGATAAACATATATTAATGATGCTATCAATAATTTAAATTCGTAATGTAAATGTAGACTATACTCAACCTCCACGCACTCTTAGGCTATAGACTGGCGAATAAGTTCTTGCTTTAAAATACCAAATTTATTAAAAACTATATTTCAATAATCGGAAACTAATAATTTCTAAATTTTATCTATATAAATACTATAAAATTCTAAGCTTATAAAAACTTCATGTTTAAAAGTTAATAATCCAAAAAACGTTCTCCAAGAAAAATGACATGAAATCTATATACACAAAATTGATTAGACAAAGATTGATGGATTCAACAAAAAAAAACAAAAAACAAACCAAAACGATTTTAAATTAACTTAAAAAAAATTTTATATTGATTTTTGAATAGAACAACTTTTATGTCTGAAAATTTCTACTGAAATTTCATAAATATTGTAACATAAAAACTTTGGAAATAAATTACATGCGAAGATTTATTTCAAAAATGAAATTGTCTAAAATTAATTGATTGAAATTATTAATACAATATTTGATTTTATAAAACCGGTTAACATGATAAATTTAAGAGAAAAAAAAGGCCAAAAACTATGAAAAAATAAACTTTTTGTTGTAGCATAAATTTTAAGGTCTATGACATATTTGTTGTTAAGTTTATGTTTTGATTAATTAGATATAAAAGTAAAGAATATCTAAAAAAAAATAATATTAATAAATTTTCTTCAATTAAACATTTTTTTTTTTTCATAAATAAATAAAATTTTGTTATCGGTTCAGGTTTTTCCAAAAAAAAAAAAAATTTCTTATAATTTTGATGATGTGAAAATTACCCTCATCATTTTAAGTCACGTTTTTTATCTTAATTTTATTGTCTTCTATATATAAAATATATTATAAGTATTTAATTTTGGTTTGAAGATTTCCTCTGATCCGGATAGACTTTATAATTTTTTGATGCTTACCAAAAAAAAAAACCAATCCCCCAAAGGGAATGAACATAAATGTGGTACGGTATTCCTTTTTTTTTAGGTAAAAATCATTATAAAATTATTTTCTATATACTAAAATCTAAAATATCATTTATTTCTATCATTATAAAATATCGTGTACATGGATTTGTATAGACGAAATTTTCACAAGATTTTACAAGGATAAAAAAAAAAATTGAAATTTTTAAAATGGAAGATTTTCATACCAGATATTTGGTATATTTTTTTAAATTTATGACATCTTAACAAGTTTCTTTAGCTTAATTGACGAATTTCGAACATTTTTTTTATTGTATAATAATTAAAAAAGTTTTTATAATTTATGTGTTTATTCGAGTTCATTTTGATAATATTAGAAAAATATGAATTTTATAGAAATTTACTTTTTGAAGTTTAATTTATTGATTATTTTTTAGTCATAAATCTTTGATTTATTAGAAAATTCGTTGATGTATTTAAAATTTACGAGAAAGTTAAAAACATTTTAAGGTGAATTTAATTACTCCAAAATTTTAAATGGAAATATATAGTGACGAAATTGCAAGAATATTGATGTATTTTTGGTATACTCTAAATTATTTTATGAATAATATTTAATTATTACTTTTTCAAAATTTTGTTATGTAATTTCACATTCACAAACATTTCTGCAATCTTTTTGCAGTTAAATTAAGAAAACACAAATTTTTTTTTTTGCAATCTAATTCACATTCAATCAGTAAAGAAATTTAAATGTCAACTTTTGATTTTTTATCATTTTCTGCGAAAAAAAAAACGAAAAGTTTAAATCCTTTTAAACTTCAACATAAAAAATAAAATAAAAAATAAATAAGTAAAAACTTTTCATTTTAATATAATAAAAAAATATATAAACCTTAACAAATTTTTTTTGTGTATATTTTACAGGCCAAAATATCCTGACACAGCATTTAATATGTTCTCTCTCATTTCGCATTTTATACATCAAAATGTACAAAATGTTTAATAAAAAAAACGCTTAAATAAAAAGAAGAAGGATGAAGAAATCACGTATTCAACTCGTCACTTTAATCATTGGAAAGTGTCAAGATTTTATTATTTATATAGAAAATGAAGATATTTTTTTTTATTAAGGATGGAAAAATTTTAAAATGTTTTCAAAGAAAACTTTTCTCAACAGAATTTTATATTACAAAAAAAAATTTATATACGCATTTTATTTAATATTAAATGGAAATTTAATATAAATTTCAAATTAATAAAATCAGTTCAATTTTTTTTTTTTTTGATAGTATATAAAGTTTAATAATTTTTCTTCATTTTAATATTTGACAACTTTTTTCCAAGGAATTTAATTTCCCAGTACATGAAAAGGGAATTTAAAATTTTTTTAGATTTTTAAATGATTTATATAAAGTTAAAACCAATTAATCATGTTTTGAAATTTAAAATAATTTTTTAGATTTGATTTGTTTATCAAAAAAAGAAAAGAAATATTTTTCATTAGTTAAATTCTATTTTTCCCAATTAATTTTCAATCGATCCTATGAAGGTGGCAAAAATTTTTACATTTTTCAATATTTTAAATAAACTGAGAATCATATTTACGAGTATTGTTAATAAACTGTGAAAATTCATCATAATTTTATAAAATTTGTTTTTAATTCAAAGAATTTAGAAATAATTTTCGAAATTTCCGATTGAAAATTTACAGGATAATTAATTTAGAATTAATTTTTTATGGATGGATAAATTTTTCATTGGAAAAAGAAACAATTTAAATTATATATAGAAATATAATTAAGATTGTAAATTAATTATTATTGTATAAAAACGATTTATAAATTTGTCATATAATGTCTAAAGGACATACGAATATTATCCATAAAATTAAGAAGTTCATATAGTAATCACCACTAAAAATTAAATGAAAAATTTGGAAAAATATATTTCCCAATTAAGATTTAGTCGTTTTTCTAATCATCATAAATTATTATCTATTTAACTATAGTAGATTAGATTAGATTTAAATACAGGGCCGGCACATAGGCGCCTCGTCACTGCAGCCAATAGGCTTATTGTGACACCCTCATGATAAAACTATAGTAACAAAATACCAGACTGTAAACAGTCACTGTATGGATGCGAAGCGTGGCTGTTAAATAAATTATCTATTATAGTAATCCGAAAAATAGAATGGGTTCAATGACAGAAAGATAAAGTGAATATTGAAGGATATAATTGCGAAATTGCTCAAATTTTAGAATAGAAAACTATATAGCTTCATAAAAGCTCAATGTTTTAAGATAGTATGGACATATTGAGCAAATGCCAAATGAAGAAATGCCAAAACATCCTAAAAAGATAAAGGATACGAGAGCAAGAGATAGCTAAATAAAGCTGAAGGAGTCTTAAAGAAAATTAACAGATGAAAAATCATTGTAAGTCAGTGATAGTGATAGTAACTTAAATTAACATATTCTAAATGAAGTCTTTAATTTTAGTCAAGGATAAATATCGTTCTTCATTATTTCAAATGTAAAATTACTTAATCAATATCATGAAAAAATAATTTCCTACACCAAAACATTCAATAAAATTTATTTACGTTAATTACCCTATAAACATTTCAGCTTGTAAATTCCAACATTTTTAATTTTCCTTAAAAATAATTAAAACAAAAAAAAAAACATGTTCCTTTAAAACAAAATCTAATTCAAAAACTAATTTTCTATTTTATAATATACAATTTAATAATATTTGATTTTGTTTTTTTTTTTTTGTTTTTTGTCTTGGCAAATTCACAGCCAATTTCGAGGTTAAAGAAAATGGCAAAAAATTTTCTTATACGTATATATGTATTTACTCTACCCAGGAAATAAATATTATGAACAACTTCTAAATTGGTTATAAGAGCGTCAGCTGTGTTTAATGTTAAAATATTCTTGTAAAATTGTTACTAATACTATACAACATATTCAATCTAACTTTCTATATATACCACTATACTATGTGTATACTACTGTTGTATATTCCTTATTGTATTATTATTTTGTTTAATAATTTTTGCGTCCAAAAAAACATTTGAAGGACCAAAAAAACAAAAATATATACAATAAGGATTTAATAATAATATTACACTTTATGTATATAATACAATCCAGGAAACCAATTTTTTAAAGAAGATATAAAATAAATTCACATTAATTTTTGTTATTATAAAAGAAGAAATGAAAATTCATTTCCCACCGTATGGAATTTTTTGAAATTTGATATGAAAAAAATTATGGACACAAAATGGAAAAATATTTTAAATAAAATTTTAATTAAAAAAGTAAAGAATAATTGGAGGTCTTTTTTTTTTATTACTATGAAACGGCGTTTAGTCTTCTAGGGTCATAGAAAATTTACATTGATTTTACAATAATTTTGTGACACTTACAGACAAAAAAAAAAATTATCATCTTGTAAATGAAATTTTCCACCTTTTCTTTTTTTTTTGAGAAATAATTTATTAGTTTTTCATTGTATATTTATTATTAAAAATATTATAATTTAATTAAAACGTGCAAATATGTAAATTTTTGATATAATTTTGTTGAAAAAATGTCACCAGTAAAGAAAATATTTCTTTTTTTTTTGGGGAATGAGGAAATATTTTTGTTGTCTTTTGCGAGACATTAAAGTTATAGAGACGCGATGTAATAACTGAAATACGGAATTCCTTACTAAAATTGACTTTTTTTTTATATGTAATAAACATTAAATGTTATATGCCGATTTAAAAGGATAAAATTGACGGTGATCCTTAATGGCTAAAAAAAAAAAAGTGTATATAAAAAAAAATTCATTTATTTTTCCTAATGAATTTTCATATATAATTAATTTTTCTTTTGTATATAAAGCTGAGCGTTTATATCTAGTAAAAGGCTATCTAAATATTTTTCTTTTCGAGTCTCTATGCTCAACGATTAAAATTTATGAAATGCTATCAACAAAAAAAACACTGTTTTTGGGAAGCAAAAATATTTTGTGTCTTAATAGAGGATTTTAACACGTTTAATTATTATTATTATTATTTTTTGTTCGAAAAGAAAAAGTGTTTAGTGTTTTAATTAAATATTTAATGGCATTAAAGAGAGGATATTAATTAAAAGAAGAAGTATTATAAGTAAAAATTTAGTGTTTATTAGGTTAAAGGATATATAAATTTTAAAAAGGATTTAATTGATAGAAATGAATATAAATATAATGTGAAAGGATTTATAATTAGATTTTATGAATATTAAATTTTTAAATTTTAGTCAGAAATAAATCCTTTCCTTAACGAATTATTATGAATTTTTTTTTTTTTTGTATTTAAATGATAGAAAATGTCCTCAACCATCAATGCTACTTAGTTTGAAATTTTAATAGTCCAATTGGAGGGGCCTAGTTTCAAAACTAAATAAGTCCACTTTAAGTGATGACGAAATCGCGCTCCATTTTTGGTGTGTCGCTATAAAAGTTTTTAGATCTAGTTTTCGCGAAAACTTAGGTTTTCAATTTTGGTGTGCCCCGGGTATTATTATTAATTTAATAATGTTTTCATAAAATATAAATATAATCGCAATTACTTAAGATATTTGATTTTGAAATTTGGATATCGAGACTTTTACAACTTACCTTTGGAGCTTATTATAGTTTTGAAAAATGCAAGTGAGGAGTTTGGTATAGTTTTGAAACTATTTTCATTATTGGAATTATATATTATTTTAGAATAGAATGTTAAACTTTGCATTTTCTTCCATTCATTTCCATAATGTACAAATATGATAAAATCAGAATAAAAAATTGTGATGTATATCATATAGATTATTTATATATATAATATATATATATAACTATATGGACATTGTGAGTTTTGAAAAAAAATCCCAAATTGAAGGGCTAAGTGATTTAGTTGCTTTCCTATTTGATAATTGCATATCACATTAAGCACATCCTAAGCTATAAAAAACCATTGCAATCTCAAAAAATTCAAAAAGTGGACTTACTTGGTTTTGAAACTAGACCCCTCAATTTATTTAAAATTTAATGTAAATAAAAACTAAAGTATATATTTACATGACATTTACTTAATTTTTTTTTTAGTTTATATCCTTGCAAATATTTTACAAAAATTACTATACAAAATTTCATTTTTATTTGCCAGACTAAAGTATTTTTTTTTACAATTCGAATTAAATTAGTCACAAAATTCAAATTAATTTAAATTAATTTTTAATCAATTTCCAATTAAATCAAATTTAACAATCATTTTTTTTTTTGCTCTTTAGTTTTTCCAATCAACATAAAAAATTTAAACTAAGATAACAAAAAAAAAACATTTAAATTAAATCAATTTCAAACAAAACATTATTATTAAAAATTACTTCACTTTTAACTATGGTGATACTGAATCCATTAATTCTTTTATAAAATGTGCAAAATGGATATGAGCAAAAAAAAAAATTGATAAAGATAAATGATGGAAAACTTTTCGACTTGAAAGCATTTCGAAAATTTCCTGGAAAAAAAAAATTATACATATATAAAAAAAAAATTAGCCTTTTGAAGCACATTTTGATTTATAATTTCCCATAATTGCAATAATATATCGCTTAGGTTTTCTGTCTTGGGAAATATTAAAATTAAGTAAAATTTTTTATAGATTTTAAATTAACGAAAAATATTTTTTTGTATAAAGAAGAAAATGTAATAATAATTTACTTTTTATTTGTGTATAAGAAAAAATCAATTTTAATTAATTTTTTAAAGATATTGTCAATCAGATTTTACCACTGTAAAATAATTGTGTCACAGCATTTCAGGACATAATTTTAAAGAACAACACAATATAAACAGACTTTTAATTAAAATATACTATAAATAACAAGTAAAATTATTTTTTGTATATCCTTTTTACTACAGTATACAACATGCTATCCTTTTTACTATTTAAAATCATTTATCATGCAGATAAATATATATAAATGATATATCTTGAAGACAAATGGATATTATTTGAAAATCAATTTAATTATAAAAATTTTTTTATTAAAGATTTCTTAAATGTCCATTACAATTTTGTCATCATTAATTTTAATTCAAACACAAATTAATTGAAATAAAAACTATATGTATTTTTTGTTTTGTAATTTTCTTAAATTAATTTATAAATAAATAATATTCAATTTAAATTTAATATAAAATTCTAAATAAATAAATATGACAAATTAAAATTATAAATTTTTCTTTTGAAGTCGATTTAATTTCTTCATAATTTCCATTGAACGTTTTCGTCTCATCAATAATTCACCATTCAAAGATCTTTGCATCATAAAACAATTAACATTATTACGATCACCATTAGCTGGTTGTGTATGGGTAATTGTCTGTGATAATGTTTGTGTACCAGTACCACCACCAGTACCAATATCTGAAGCAGTTGACATACCAGCTGCTGTTTGTTCTCTATCATGTTCACCTTCTGCTAATCCAATTAAATATTCATCTCTTCGATTATGATTTTGTCGACGATTTACTTTAATACGATTATTATTTCGATTCCGATTATTATGAGGATTTTTCCTTCTTCTCTTTCTAACACGATCTGAACGAATTTCTTCATCATTATTACGATTATTGTTATTTAAATGATGTGAACTAGTTTCATCATTATATCTAATTGAATCATCATAACGATCATCATCATTATTATTATTATCTCTTAATAATCTTGAATTTCTTGTTAAAATACAAACTGGTGCTGACATACTATTAGCATTAGTAGACATACCACCACCACCACCACCACCATTATTTGTATTACCACCTTGTTTATTACCCATTAATGATGTTAAACTTGATTGAATTTGTGATGTTAAATTATTTATATCAATACCATTAAATAATGAACTAATATCAATTGATGACATATTTGGTGATGTAATTGAACTAAACATTGAATTTATTGAATTCATATCAATTGAACTCATATTTGATGCTGATGCTAATGCATATCCAGCACCTGCACCAGCACCAGCAGCAGCTGCACCAAGTGCACCAGCTTTTGCACCTAATATAAAACCATTTATTTTTGCAATACCACTTGATATTATAAAACGTCCTTCTGGTTTACCATCTTCACTTGGAAATGGTCCAATTATATTTATTGGTATTGGATTTAAATATATTGTTCGAGAATTTATTGATAAGATTTTTAGGCAAATTAATAAAATTAAATGAAATTTATGTTTCATTTTCTATAAAAAATTAAGAATTTTTTTTTTTAGGAATTTTTTTTTTTTTTTTTCAGGCAAGTTCAGGCAAGTTACTGATACTTTTTACACTTTCTTTTATTTCCTTGTATATATATATTAATTTTACAAAGTAAATTTTTGTATCAACATATTATCGTTGATAAATGCGCGCTGGTAAATATTTAAGATCAACTGGTATGAAAGTGTCAATTAATCAGTTTTATATATTGGGATGTTAAAAATTTTGAAAAGTGAAAAGAAATGGAAATTATTAAATTAAAATATTTGTCATAAAGTGGGAGACCAAAAATTTTTGTTTTTGTTTTTTTTTTAAATTTAATTAATTTTTTTTTATAATTTAAATTATTATAATTTTTCTTTATTAATATTTTCGCATGATTATAAAATTTACTAGGTCAATTTTTTTTTTTTAATGTGTGTATAGTCTCAGAAAAATATGAAATTCCTTTTGATACAAATGGCGTGACGGTGAAAATGTGACGTCTCACCTTTGCGGAAAAATATTAGAAATTTTGGTAGTGCTCAAATTTATTATAAATAAATCATAGTTAATAAGGTAAGGGTAGACGATATCAATCTGCTTTTATGGCCTTATATGTTTAGCTTTGTAATAAAAGTACATTTTCAATTTGTTCTTGGAATTGTAATTTATCCTTGAAAAAACCAAAAATTACCAATCGGAATTTCTGACAGATCAAAGACCATATAACTTTTCTAATATCTTCTAAATTTTTCCTGGCTTTAAGACCTTGGGGTTATGTGGATTATGTGGATTCCACTATCGACTGCAAATATTGAAGAGCTACCACAAGAATTAATCTACGCTCCGTAAATACTTAAATCAGAAAATTTGTATATAATAAATGAAAAAAAAGGACTCAACTAAATGTTGCAAATTTTCTCAATTACTATAGCAAGGTGAGAGAAATATTTATATTTTGAAAATATTGCATTAATATCAGCATTTAAATTTTAATTTTTTATATTAATGGAATCTCAGAAATAAGAAATTGAACATAATCTTTAGGTGCATACAGAGAGCAACCCTGAAACTGAAACAAAATGCATAAAAATATCATTTTCCTAATCAGACAAAAAGGATATGACTAATGTTAAAAGAATTTAATTAATTTAAAAAAATCCAAATTTTTTAAATATTTTTACCATGAATTTTATTAGCAAATAAAAACATAATTTTATAAATTATTTTATTTACTTAATCTCTAAAGAAACCGTTAAAGAAAATATGAATATTAATTTTTTTTTATATAAATTTCACCTTTAATCTAAAATCTAATCACAATTTTTTTTTTTTTTTTACAATAATATAAAAAAAGTCAATGAACTTAAAATAATTTCATTCTTTAATAATTAAATTAGCAAAACTTATTCATAAAAGATTTTAATCATTTTATTTTATGCAAATTAACATAATTTTTAAATATGACTTTTTTTTTGTTTTGTTTTATATTTTATTATATTTTTGCTTATCATAAAACGGAAATTTTTTTTATTAAAGTATACAAACCGAAAGTTAAGATTAAGTTTAATTATTGCTAATAGTTTATTCAACTTTTGTGACAGTCTCTAAAAGCTTAAAGAAAAATTATACTAAAAAAAAAAAACCTTTAAAATTTGAATAGAAATTTTTATTTCTTAGAAAAATTTTGATTAATGTTTTCACAATATAAATAATCATGTTAGTAGGTCTGATATTAAGCCCCAAAAACATCCCAGCAAAAAAAAAAAACAACAAACTATTTTTTTTTATATATTGAAAAAAAAAATTGGTGAAATATTTTATACATAATTTTTGTATTTTTGGTTTTAGAAAGTATATACAGTATGCAAAATCCGTATTCGTACACCCTTATTTTAAAGACAAAAGTGTGTCCATTACTGCAAATGTCATGCAAAATTTTCTGGAAGAAATCATGAATTACATTAATGGAGCATACATTTAAAGAAAAAAAAAACGAATGTACTTTTCATTTTTCATTATTCAATGATTATTTAATAATAAATTAAAAAATGTCATAAATTAAAAATGTACGAATACGGATTTTGCATACTGTAAATAAAAATGAAATATAAATTAACAAAAAAATATTAATATATATATATATAGTCTACCTACTCCCACCCACCATATGAGCATCCTTGATATACCATCCCAAAAACACCATATACATATATAAGTAGAAAATTAATATTTTAGTATAAATATTGTCGTCGATGATAATTTTTCATGTAAATTTTCCTTTTATTTAAATTTCTTTGAATTGTTAAAAAATTACGATATTTTTGTTGTTTTTTTTTGTTTATCCTGCCAACGTTTATTATTCTTTCTAATTGGTTTCATTATATCCTCATTTAATTGATTACTAATATTATTATCAATAATTATTTTATCTGAATTAACAGGTAAATATATAATAATTGTACGATTAGATAAATCAATTTTAGCTGGTTGTAATATATTTTCATTTTGAATTATATTCTGTTCATTATGATGTCCTTTTACTATATTTTCAATTTGATTAACAGTTGAATTATTTGGAAAATATTTTTGTATATTTTCTATAGTATCCTTAAGGAAAAAATATATTGGTTTTAATACAAATACACTATTATTCTCATTATCCTTATTCTCAATAGCGTTATTATCCTTATTATTATTATTATCAATTGTTGTTGTTGAATTTAATTGTAAATTGATGCCATTATTTTGTAATTTATTATCGTAATTTATTTCATTTTGTTCTTTAAAAAAAAATATTTAATTATAATATTTGAATTTATAATTTTGATTATTTTTAACGATTTACCTGCAGCAAATATGAATATAATTTTATTGAAAAATTTAAATAATATTAAAAATATTATTAATTTATTCATATTTTATTTAAGAATTTATATTATATATTTTTATTTTAAGGTTAATTTTAAGTTGTCAACTTCAACGTTTAAATAGAACTATTTTAGTTTTTTATTAGTTGATAAATTTCAAACCCAAAAATTTCAAAAATCAAAAAAATATCACATGGAAAAGAATATTAAAAGAATAAGAGAGTTAAAATAAAATAAAATTAAAATTTTGATATGAAATTATATTTTAGAATTTTTAATATAGAATATCAATAATTCTATAATGCCCCCACTTAATTGTAGTGGACAATAAAGGAACCTTCTAATCTCAATATTTGAACATTAAAATATTTTTTTAAAAAAATTCTTGTTCTTTATGTTAATAAGTTTTTTTTTTCATTATAAAATTACTTTATTAGTTTTAGTTTTCAATTATACTATTTCCTTTTTTTTATTTAATTGAAAATTCAGGAAATTTAACAGGATTTTTTTTAATGTGCATCCTAAAAATAGTGTACGGACATTTATAACTTTTTGAAAACTGATTAGGTTACGTGAGAAGAAAATTAGTAGATTTTGGAGGAATATATGGGAATGTTATATTTCGGGTATAGGCAAATTTCTGCTTTGCTCGTAAAACCTATAACTTAAAAATGTCATTAATTTGATAACAATAACGAATTATATGTAGCTCAGTCGGCATTTCAAAACCAGACAAAATATTCTTATGCTTCACACTGGACTCGAGTCCGAAACCTTCCAGCTGTATATTTTTATGCTTCCAGATGAAGGCCAGAATGAGCTATAAAATGTTCTGATACATAGGGAACACTAACCCCTCAGTTACTCTCGACGCTCGTGACGCTGAAGTTTTGAAATGTCAAAAAAAAGTTCAAATGTATGGAAATGTGAAGCTGATAAACTCGCCGTTTTCGTGACGCGCTTGACGCTCTTGCCGCAGAAAAGCTCAATCGATTTCAACTTTTGACGCGTTGCCGCTTTCAAATGCCAATGTAAAAAATATATTTTGTATTTTTATATTGAGATTTAAAATTCTCTGGTCGAGCAGATATATTATATTAATTTTTTTTTAAAAAGATTTATTATAATATATTTTAAGGTTATAAAAATTACAAAATAAAATTATTTTAAACGAAATTCATGCCGCGTTGACGCTTTGAGAGTATCTACTCAAAGCGTCACCATCGTCACCGGCGTCATTTGACTTTCAAACGCGTCATGCGGCACACGCGTCAACGGCGAGAGTAACTCCAGCATAAGCCTTGGCACTATCAAATCGATCCTCTTGCAGTGTAACCAATTTCTCATAAGGTATGACGGATATAGAGTATAAGTGTAATTGTTTACATCATCTTAAAAATAAAATAGAAGACTCCATTCTCTCTGCCTTAAGTTAAAGGGTATAGAAAATGTCCACACCTATAGTAGTTTTCCATGTGTCAAAGTGTAATAGAAAATTTCAATTATAGAAAATTTCAATTGGTATTACTTAATACAGAAAATTTTCCGATAATGGGGTTCATTTTTGAAATTTCTTATGTTTTCCTAGCAATAATACTATTATTAGTTTTTTACCATCCAAAATATGTATAAGGCCAAAAAATCTGTATATATTAGAATTAGATACTATTCCTTTTATAGAAATATGATCGATTGAAGAGCCATCCTTGATTATATTATAGTTATAGCTCTGCTATTTCATAGATGAGATTATCGTTAACATTTTTGTTTACTACATGGAATTTTTAACAACAAGAATATAACTTTGCATTTAACACAATGTAAAAACTGCAAACTAACATAATTTAAAAAAAAAAATCAATTCATTTTACATTTGAAAATTTTATTTTCTTCAATTACATTCAATACAATTTTATAATATAAATTTTGTACACATTTATAATTTAAATAATGTCATTTATTATTATGATTTATGTTTAAATAATATAGAATCCAGTTGGTCCATTATTATAACCATAATCTGTACCATATCTTCGACGATTTTCTTTCATTAATTTACGTCTAAGACGTTTAATTCGACGTTTCTCCAATAACTTCTTTCTACGCATTTTACGCCTAGCTTTAATACGATTCTTTTTTAATTTCCTTTTCAATTTGCGTTTATTCTTTTTTGCTCGCCTTTTCAATGAATGCTTTTTATGTCTTTCCCTTCTAAGTCTCTGTTGTTCGGGTATATATTGTCTTCTCCTTAAACGTTTTTTTTGATTCCTATGTTTTCTTCTTTGCCGTTCTAGTTGTTGTCTTTGTTTATTCAATTGACGTCTTCGTAAACGTTTTAATTTTCTAATACGTCTTCGTAAACGACGATTAATTGCACGCCTATTTAAACGTCTACCTTCTGGTTGATCACTATCAATATTATTATCACCATCATTATCATCGTCATCATCATCATCATCATTATAAATTTTATTTAAATCAGATGATGGCAATAATTCACTATCATCATCATCATCCTCGTCATCATCATCATTAGCATTATTTA
This sequence comes from Empis stercorea, assembly GCA_949752835.1. Taxonomy (NCBI): domain Eukaryota; kingdom Metazoa; phylum Arthropoda; class Insecta; order Diptera; family Empididae; genus Empis; species Empis stercorea. Next base: position 49,686,242 of record OX457087.1, on the reverse strand, counting down.
TTAATTTATTCGATTCATTTAATTGTTCACCATTAATTCGTATTGTTGGTATTGGTTCTTCAACTAAATCATCTTCGTCAATAACATTTCTAGGTATATTTGTTTGTGATATAAAAAAATATTGTTGTTTATTTCTTGATAATCCATCATACTGTTGATTATTAACATTATTTGCGTTAGGTCCATTTCTTAAAAATATTCCATGCATTTGACGTGATTCTCTACGATTTGATTTCAAATCATCATCAATTGTTGAATCATCATTATTATTTAATTCACGTACATTTTCATCTAAAAATATTAAAAGGAATATAATAATTGTTTTTGGTTTTTTTTTTTTTTTTTTAATGTAATATTGTTTTAAGGACGAATTTATTCTTACCAGAATAAACAGTAACTACTGCATAAAGCAGTAGTAATATATTTAAATAAATTAATTTCATTCTTTTAGACAATGAATTTCATTATATTTTCATGTCAGCAACTTCAGATGACATCTAGAATAAAACTGATAAAACGTAAATATTTGATATCCATTTTTATAGTAAAAATTTTTTTTTTTTAAACATTTTAGAATAATTTTTTTTTTCTATCTTTGATTATCAACTTCTAACGTGAATTAAAAAAAAAACAAATTAGTTAACATAATTTCATTTTTTTTTTTTTTTAAATTTAAACATTCCGCTTAAAATTCCAATATAGTATACATATATGTATATATATGCAAATTTTTAGTCATCTATTGTTAATGTGTATTTCTGTAGATTGAAAAACAAATTTTTTATGTTTTTCTAAATAGATTTTTCTAAATTATCATAAATTTTATCCCTATGCGAAAAAAAAAATATATTAAAAAAACAGTTAGATTTTTTTTTTAGATATTTCCTATATGGTATACATTAATAATAATAACTAATAAATTTTTTAGATATTTTATGATTGTTTAAAATATATATAACATAATTATTTAATGATTTTAATATCTTCGAATCATTAATACATTTTATACGACTATCTCATTGAATATATTGTATATATAAAATTATAAATATTTACGAATTATACGAAAGGACAGTGACCCTCTTTAAATATAAAAAAAATCTACCATTATAAACACTAATATTATTTTTGATTAATATTAATGATATAATATTTTGATTTTATGAGCCCTTTTGATAAATAAATAAATTTGTGAACATAAATTATTAATTATTCAAATTTCTATATTCTATTCTTTTATTTTGCAAATTGTGTCAAAATTATAGTTAGATGAGATTATACCAATTATACAGAGTCCCGGCCCCGAATACTTGTAAGGTAAGTCAAAAATGATGTTTTTCAGAACATCAAAAATACCTCTCAGTTTGTCATCTACTAACTATTGCAACAAAAAGTTTTTTTTGTTATTTGTAATAGTTACGAATAGGATTAGTAATGGAAGTAGTGTTTTTAAGGTTGTAGTCACTGCAAAAAACGTGACGATTTTAATATCTTTGAAAGTTAAATTAAAATATTAGACACTCGTTAAGGAATTTTACAATAAAAAGAAAAACGTTATAGCTTGAAAACTACAATGCAGAATGGTATAAAAAAAATTCCTGTGTATGAGGGTTGTGCAGAACTATTTGTAGAAGCAGATAATACACTTATCGTAAGTTTAGATACAATAATAGGATTCGGGGCCATCGATATGTTGCAGAACCTTTAATATTGCATTTGCATATTGAACCTTTAATATTGTTGATAATCAGTCTTTTGGTCTAATTGAAAATTATAATCGTCGTTACCTAAATACTTTACATTTTATACGCATCGAAATGTGTTACGCATCGAAATGTGTTACGCATCGAAATGTGTTCTTATTGAATAGTAATAATAATATCAATGCAATTATAACTGCAGTTAGTTTATATATATCAACTGTATTAACAAACTACATACTAAATGAAAAAGGTTGGATTAAATTAGTGGCAACGAATATTGACGCTATATTATGAAGAATTTATTGATATTTCCTTACTTACAAACAGGAATCTTTTACAAAGATTATTATACAAATATATGATTGTCGAACGATAATTATTTCTAATTGCAGAAATCAGTATTATATACGTCAAATGATGAATATAGATTACTCGTGAAAGAGTTAAATTATTGTGTTGTGTATTTGGGAAGAAATTCATGTATACTTTTAACCTAATATATACATGTATAATAAAATTCAGAAAAAACATAGATAAACGAATTATTAAAAAGGACTTTTAGTCTAAATGTAATAAGGTAATTTTATTTAGGGACATTATATATACATTTCATATTTCAAATTGAAATAAACAGCTATGTCTTAAAATTAATTTAAAAAAACTATTATAATCTTTTAAATTCCGTATTTATTTTTATTAGAAAAATTTTCTTTTAATTTTTTTTTTAATATAACATCACTGTCTTTGACGTCTAAATGCTTGGCTTTGAGAAAAAGCACTTTGTTGTCGTGACCTAAATCGTCTTTGCCTCCTTAATCGATTTCGTTGCCTACGAACAATATCTGCTCTCCGTTGATCATCAGCCATCATTCGTCTCCATTTACGTTGATTACGTTTAATCATTTTACGAAATTTTCTTCCACCAGATTTTCTTCGTTTACGTTTAAACTTTTTAGAATTGTTTCTCCAACGATTACCATATCTCCTCCATCGACTTGGCCTATTAAAATTTCTTATCGGTATGGCTTGTCTCAAAACATCAGACTGTCTTCCTAAGTAAAATTGTTCCGGATTATTGTATCTTTTATTATTTTGTAATCGTTTACGATTACGTCGTCGTCGTTTATTTTGATATCCTAATTGATGTCGTCTATGGCGCTGTCGCCTTTTTTTCGATTTCTGATTTCTGCGTAATCGTCGTTTTCGTTGTTCTTTCTTATACTTTTTTTGATTACGATTGTGACGGTTTCGATATCGTTGATTTGGTTTTCGATATGGTCGAAATTGTCGTCTCCTGACAATTCGTTTAGGATATTGTTCATTGTCATTGTAAATAGATGATACTGATACTTCATTCGAAATACTTAATGGTAAAAAATTATCATTATAATATTGTCTACCTAAATTTTTTGTACTAAATTCATTTAATAGTCGAGATTTTCTTTCTTTTTTAATTGCATTTTGAAATAATATATCAGTTTTATTATCATTCAAATTATTTACATGTTGATCTGAATATTCTATGTATAAATATTTTTATATTAAAATATTGATTCAAATTAATTTTTTTTAAAATATAATTACCGGAATGAACATTAGCAACTGCTAATAACAATAAAAGTGTAGCGCTTATATAAAAGTATTTCATTCTAAATTATTGTTTCGATTATCATCTTTTTTTTTGGATTTCGGCTCCTTTAGTCAATTTTCTAAATCTAACTGACTAAATGAAATTTATTCATACTCGTTTTTATACCAATTTTTTTTTTTAATAGTTTTTAAAAATATTTTCATTTCTCTTGTAGAATATTTTCTCTTGATTATAATCAAATTTTTTTTTTAATATTATTATGTTTTATGGTCTTATGCTTATAGTAGGACACTATTGTAACTGTAAAGTTGGTTTTTAGTAGGACACTTTTATATTATGTAAATATATAATACATCTGACCTCAACTGTATAATATTTAAAATTTTATAAAAAAAATTTTTCGTTTTTAATATTAAGTACAGCGTTGCCAATACTAAATTTTAAATTATGCCACTCAGAGTCCAAAATTATGCCAAGTGGCATAATAAAATCATACATCAAGAAATATTATAATTATAAATAAATAACAAAATTTAAGGGAAAAATTGTTATTTTTTCTTTATATTTTGAGTCTCTAGCTTGTATCCCTCATCTCTTTCACTCAAGAAACAATTTCGTATTAATATAGTTTGGTTATAGTATAAAATAGGCAATAGGAGCTAGAATTTTTCAATTTTTTATACGCATTTTTATGATATATCATATTATATTATATGAACTTGAAAATCTATATAATTAGTTAGTATAATTAAAATATAATTATACAAACTTAGCTCTAAAACAGAGCTTAATTTGTTTATTTAGTATATATTTTCGAGATAATTTCAAAAAAAATTTCTAGCGCTGGAAGTATAGTGCTAAATTTTTTTTACACGTATATTGAATAAAGTGGGTGTTTTGAGGGATATTTAATTGCATGTACATGACAAAATTAGGAGAATTGACGTTTTCCAGTTGCAGTTTGTCGCAAACGTTGCAGTTTTCAGGTTTTTATTGTGTTGAAGGCTGCTTTTGCAGATTTAAATTTAAGAAATGATGAAAATACTTATTTCTTGATAATACAAAACTTTAAAATTAAAATATGCCAAATTATGCTATATGAATTTTGAATTATACCACTTTTTATGCGGGCATAATTTAATTTTGATATTATGCTTTTTCAAAAAAAATATACCACAAGTGGTATAAAATATACCACTTTGGCAACGCTGATTAAGTATATCAACTTAATTTATTTCATATAGTTATTGTACAAACAAATTTATCATAGACCCACTGATGGAAAGGTTGATTTTTTGAGTAATTAATAGAAATTTAAAAATTTTCCGGTAATCGGCTTTATACGCATTTTTTCCGAAACACATTTTTCCGTAAAAAAATTGTTATTTCATATAGTAAATGTGCACATCAAAAAATAAATTTAGTCTACTAGTTGGAAAGACATTTGAGAGTAGAATACGATGCAATTAACCATGGTGTCAAATGCGGTTATCGACAATCGATCGTTATATAGCCAATCGAAGAAGCTGGTATTGCGAGTATCGATTGCAATAGATATGTATCGATTTATAGTCGTTGCTTATTCGATTGTGTTTTTATTCATGATAAGTCATTTAAGTTTTGTTTTTTAATTTATAAGGACGATATTTTTTAATTTTTGATAATGTAGTCAGTAATATCATTATTTATTAATTGAATTGAAAATAATATAACGTTTTTATAGTAAAAGAAAAATTACAAATAAAAATCAAATGGAGAAGTTAGTGGAGAAGAAACTTTCTCTTACGTAACAAATTTACTATTGCATTTGCATCACTATCATCACTATTTCCACTTTAAAAAAATAATTCTACCGAATTCATTTTTCTTTGAATAAAAAAACACACAAAAAATTGCTTTTAATATAAAGTTTTAAATGTCTAAATTTGAAATTATTCACAATAGTTCACAATAACTTAAATTTGTATTTTTTATATCAGGCAATAATTTTTGCATTATCGAATACGTTACACAATATCAAAACAAATTTCAATCGATACGTAAAATATTTATCGATTGATAGTCGAATCGATAACCGCAATTAACACCCATATTTCATTTGCATAGTGTTGCTTGCATAGTATATATGTACGCATCTGCTAAACAAGGTTAAGCTGCGTCTTCAATTAGACGAGCTTTTTTGTGTTGCACAAATTTGCTCATTTCCGTTGCTTCTGAAGGAGGGTTGTGGAGAAATCGTTAAAAAATGATATCATATACATAAATTACCATATCCTTAATCTACGTTTCAATTGGATGTGTTTTAGTACTATTTCTAAGCGTTTGAAAAATTGTACTTTTTTCTTGCGTAATTTTTTTTACGCCTTCGGTCGTATAAGAAAAATAAACAAATTCGCTTTTGGCGAACCCAAAACGTATCGTTTCTGAACCGCCTTTTCACCAACACATTCACAAAAAAACCAGTTTAGGTAGAAGAGGAATAAAAAAACTATTTAGATTTAGAGTGAGTAGTCATTTATAAGAAATAAAACATAGGCACAATTTTTATTTTATTCTAACAATTACACGTGTTTTTATTAGTTTACGATAAGTAAATTGAAAATATTTAATATACGCTCAAAATAATTTTGATTGAAAATATTTAATACGCTAAAAATAATTAATTCTAGAGAACCGCCTTTTTACCGGCGAATCGCCAAGACGTTTCGCCGGCGTCGGCTAGTATTAAGAAATGACTGCGCCAGCAGTTCGTTTACGGTTCGCTTTTCTTAAAGGGGGATTCCCTTTTAACATAAAGAAACACACAAAATCTAAACAAAAAAAAAATTTCGAGTTTCACCTCCACCGCAAGGCTTAATATGTATACATTATGTGTGCAGCAATATAGATATGCAGCAATATAATAAAATATGAAGCAACACTTTGTATATGTATAGATAATTTTTTTAAATAACTCATATATATTTTGTAAATTCATTATTGATTATAATAAAATATGAAGCAACACTTTGTATATGTATAGATAATTTTTTTAAATAACTCATATATATTTTGTAAATTCATTATTAACAGAAAAAAGAAAAAATACTAAAAAAAATATACTCCTATTTGAAAATAATAAGTACAAAATAAAATATTAAAAAAATGCTTTTTAATAATACTAATCACTAATAAGTAAAGATTCATCTTCTGGGTCATCATCATAATTATACTGCGGCTCAGGTTCTGGTGAAGCTGCTGGATTTGGTATTCCAATATTAATCCAGAATTGACGAGGAATATTATCAATATTTCTATCAAAACGTAATTTACTGAAGATACTATATGTTTCTGATTTTCTTTCGCTATTTAAATTAATATCCTTTTCAACATTATTGTCTATCGTTGCTTCTTCTATTTTTTCATCTAATAATATATATAAAAAAGATAAATTCACAAAAATTTATTCTAAAAAAATCCAAATAGTATTTATTTACCTGAATTTACATATCCGATTACAAATAACAGCAAAACTAAACCAATATAATTAAAATAATTCATTTGATTATATTTTTTTAAATATTTATCTCAACGAGATTAGCAATAGAAGATAGAACTAAACTGATTCAATTCGATACTGCGATTTCCATTTTTATAGGAAAACTTCATTTTTGGATGATTTTTTTTTGTTATAATTTTTAGTTTTATATTTTATTACTGTTATATTTTTATTGCTCTTAATGAGAAACAACGATGTTGCATAAATGTAGATAGAATATGTATATTAAATTTATCATTGATTATAGAAATAATTAAACAACTAATGAATGGAGTACGGGACATTTAAATAGCACAACGAGTGACACCCACAACCACAACAACGCCATAAAATCACATTGCATATTTGAATTTGGAATTGCTTAGATTAGGTTAAGAAGGGGTGTGAGTTTATCTTTGGATAATACACATCACTAGAGATCTTCTGAGTGGATCAATTGTTGTCCTCTGGTTTGGTTTAAACGAAGCACTTATAATATCAAATATTCTGCTTACTCTTAAAAGAACCGTTCTTCTCACTGGTATGGTTAAAGGGGACAATAAACTATCTAAAACATCCCGGCCCAAGTACTGATACTATAGATGCACACGAGACTGTCATATTCACAGCATATGTTCCACTGTGATTACATTCGTTTCATCACCATAGCGATATAAGTTATCCATGGGAACACCAAGTTGTAAATGTGTTCGAGACTGAGGATATAGTTCCCTAGTGTTGTTTAAGAATCGCAAGAATCTTAGCTGGAAAGATACTCGAAATATTAGGTAACCGGTGTAATTTCACGAGATCGATTTCTAATGAGTGCTTTTATAATTATTAATTTTGTTTCGCTTTTATTAAACTCTGATATTGAAAAACACTGCAAATTTCCAGTATTGAAAATACAAATAAGAATAATAAATCTAAATATAGTTTATTATTAATATAGATCAACAAGGATTAGATGGTTCACAAGTTGGTGATGTTGTAGTAGTTGTTGGTTCCTCTGTTGGGTATCCACCATCATCATCAGTCGTTGATGGCGGTTGCGGTGGTGGTGACATGATATGTGCTGTTTTTGTTAAAAATATTGTGCAGTTATAATTTTACAAGTAAATTAAAAATGTAATTTTTTGATTTTCGAAGGGCCACAACGGAAAAGAGAGGGGAGATACGGATACAATTACTACACAGACTCTAGTTATTTTTTAGATATCTCTTTGGCACATAAATTTCAGCCTTCCATAATAAGCAGTTTGGGAAATACAGGGTGTTAAAAAAACTAAAAAAAGTTGTATGAAGATAACGGTATTTTTATACATCAAAGAATTACATTTTAAAAAATTTGTTAATTTCACAATTAAGATAAAAGATTTTCCTATCTTATAGCTTTTACAGACTTCAAAAATTTTTATTAGTTTAAAAGTTATTAGATGTTCAATATAGGCAATTTTCAAATTTGGAGGGGGAACAACTCAGAGGGGAAAAGAGATAGAAGAAAATTTTGTTCTACTGGACCTATTATTTTATTACTATCTATCTATGGTCAAAGTTTTATTACTCTATCTTAATAGATGTAGAAGTTTGTGTAAACGGACGGGCAGACGGACAGACAGAGTGAAACTAATATACACATTTCTTCCAATTTGGTTCGAAATGTGCTAAAAATATGCATATAAATATATTCATATGTTGTCATTTGACATATGTATTCTTTCGATAAATTTTTCGAATAGATTTAAATGATTCTTGTAATATAATATTATGTTTTTTAAAGAATTTTAATTCTTGTTATATCTATTTTATTAATGATTGTATACAATTATTGTAATTTATAATTTTATATTTATTGCAAATAATTACGTCTAATAATTATAGAATTTACTTATAATAATTAAAAAAATTATCTACCTAGAGATCATAATTTATATTTTTATAAATGAAAATAGTTCTACTTTATATATTATACTTTTGTTACAGCTCTAAAGCTAAATCAAGTTACTATTCTTACTGAATATCACGAGAAATATAGATAGATTCACTCGATCGCATTCGCATAGTCATAAATACTGCGTTTTCAAAAATCAACCTTTATCATATTCACACATAAAAGATGTTTTAATGGTGTTGTTTTACTCGAAATCTCTATTATTTTACTAAATTAATTTGCATTTTTTAAAAATATTATTGTATATAATTATGTTACGATAATTACTGGTAAAATTAGAAATAATAGTAAGACCCTAAGAAACGATCTAACATATTTTTTGGATCCTTTTTACTATTCAATTGCTCTTATTTATCATAAAATAGTAAAGTAGGATAATATTTTAATTAATGTTAGAAAAATAGATAAGTAATTTATAATTATTAATTTTGTTTCGCTTTTATTAAACTCTGATATTGAAAAACACTGCAAATTTCCATTGAAAATACAAATACAAATAAAAATAATAAATCTAAATATAGTTTATTATTAATATAGATCAACAAGGATTAGGTGGTTCACAAGTTGGTGATGTTGTAGTAGTTGTTGGTTCCTCTGTTGGGTATCCACCATCATCATCATCATCATCGTCATCATCATCATCATCATCATCATCATCATCATCATCATCATCAGTTGTTGATGGCGGTGGTGGTTGCATCATTGGTGGCGGTGGTGGAGGTGGCGGTGGCATCATTGGTGGTGTTTCTGGTGTTGTTGTCGGTGGTGATGGTGGTGGTGGAGCTGGTGGTGGTGTCATTGGTGGCTGTGGTTCTGGTGCAGGTGTAGGTTGTTGCTGACCAAACTTATTGCCAAAAGATTTACTTTGCGGCCGAATATATTCACTATTTCTACCAAAATTTAATCTTCTAAATCCACCGTATTTTCTTGATTTTCTCTCATTTATTATATTAATATCCTTTTTAATATTATTATCATTTTTACTTAATGTAGAGTCATCTACTTTATCATCTATAAACAATTGTTGGTTTTTTTTTAAATGTTAGTAATTTTACGAAAATTTATATGAAAATATAAAATGAAAATTTATATATTTAAATAATTTACCTGAATTTACATATGCTATTGCAAATACCAGCAATATTAAACTAATATAATTATAATATTTCATTATGATATTTTTTTGTTCATATTTTATCTCATTAAGACGAGTTCAAAAACTAAACTGATTAAATTAGATATTGATACCCGTTTTTATAGTAAAATTTCTTTATTATGAATATTTTTACTATATTAAAAAAAAAATATGTATAAAACTATATTCATATGTTGTCATTTGACATATTCTTTCGATTAGTTTTTCGAATAGATTTATTAAATGATTTTTGTAAATTTTTTTAAAGCATTTAATTTTTTTTTATATCTGATGTTTTATTAATGATTGTATACAATTATTGTAATTTGTAATTTTATATTTATTGCAAATAACTATGTCTAATAATTATAGAATTTACTTATAATAATTAAAAAAATTATCTACCTAGAGATCATAATTTATATTTTTATAAATGAAAATAGTTCTACTTTATATATTATACTTTTGTTACAGCTCTAAAGCTAAATCAAGTTACTATTCTTACTGAATATCACGAGAAATATAGATAGATTCACTCGATCGCATATTCATAAATACTGAGTTTTCAAAAATCAACCTTTATCATATTCATACATAAAACATGTTTTAATGGTGCTGTTTTACTCAAAATCTCTACTATTATTTATGATCCTTTAATTAGTCCTCTATAATTTATTTAACAAATTGATAATTATTAATGTTTTTGTATAACAAATGCATGGTTGATCTAATAAAAAATTAAAAATTTATGTTTAAAATGTTTTTATTATTCTGAACTTACATAATTTAAAATATTATTAAAATACATCGAACAAATTAAACTAATTTAATTAGTTTTTTTTTTTTAAATTACATTTTATAGTTTTAACTATTTATTCTTGGAATCACACATGGAATCAAAAACATGTTGAAATTGGAGATCAAATACCGAATTAGAAAAATATAAAATAATAATTAGAGCTTCGATAGGCCACAAACTACAGAATAAATATAAAAGAGTTGTACCTAGAAGCTTTTTAATTGTTAACTCAATTTTCTAGAAGATTTTTCCAGAAGCTCGTTTGAAAACACTCATAATTGACTGGAAATCAATGGACAGAAAATCACCTCGAGATATTAAAACAATATCAGTAAATGATTTAAAGAAAAGCACCATCGATTTTTTTACTTGACGTAGTAGAGAAACGTAGAAATATTTGTAGTACTGTTACGAACTGGTTACTAATTTTGATCCGTATTTTGAAAAACAGTTTCATTTATATATCTGTTCGATCCAATCTTAAAGTTAATAAAATTAGAAAATTTTTAATTGGGAAAATTCCAATACCGTAATAAGAAAATTAATATCAAAATTAATTATAATTGCATAATACACAATTTAAAATATTATATTCAGAAGCATTTTGAACTCCCGAAAAACATAGTATTATTAATTTTATTCAAATTAATTAATTTTAATATTAATTTTTTTGTGGTTATTTTACATTTTATTTTGATTCTTTTGTTTTATTGTTTTCTTTTATCTAAGAAATATTCTATATAACTGTTTATTTTTTTTAGCAAGGATTGATTAATTTTTACAAATTCCATTCTAACTATAATTTAAATATATGTATATATACATATTCGTTTTTTTTTATGCTTTTATTGTATTGTTTAGCAAAGATATTTATGTTAAAATATACGGAAAGAATTTGTTATGCTATTTTGTCGGCGTTTTTTTTTTTAAAGTTTTATGTTTTCAATAATATTTTTTTTCTGAAATGTCATTAGACTTTTTAAACAGTTATCTTGGAAGTTGAAAATATAGAAGGCATTTTTTTTTTTAATATTCTAAAGAGTCTTTGAACCTGAGGATATTTTTATATGAATTAAATTAACTTAATAAAATTTTAAAGATAAAAAATTCGAAAAGCAAAATTTAAATTTTATAAACGATTTTTGGTTACATGTAATTATTACTGAAATGAAATATTTTAGATTTTATAATTAAATTATAATACATAGTATGATTATAATGTCCCTAAGAATTTGATCAGGAGATGTTTTTTTTATATTTTATATTCTATTATGTAGTCATTTAAATATGTATATGTTGAATTATTTTTAATTATTATTTATAATGAAAATTAACAAATTAGCTATTTACAATAATAAATTCATTATATTAGTATTTATTCTTATGTAATAAGAATTTTATTGCATTCAAAAAGTGGACACAGAAATTCTATAAATATTTGAAAATATATTATATCGAAAATTTTAATTAATTTTGATTTTATGCCAAAGCTTCTGAAATATGAAATAATTAAATCACTTTAATAAGTTTTAACTATGCTGAATAATAATATGTATATATATATATGTGAAACGATTCATAAAAGGGAAAAAATTTCGACTTATAACAGATCATTAACTATTTTCAAAAAATGGGAATAAAATTTATTTTCAACTTATTAGTTTAGTAAATTTATAAATATTCTGAAATAAATTAAAATAAATAAAAAAATAAATAAATATAATTTTCAAAATTCATTTATTGAAGTTTTTCAGTTGATTAAATAAATAACGAATTTATTAATATTTTTTTTTTTCACAAAAATAAAATATAATTAAATATGATAAAATAGAAAATTTATAATTATAATTTTTATTTTGAATATTCATCTCTATAATCATGATTTGAATCAATTCTATGCCTTCTATATTTTGTTCGTGAATTATTTTTCCTTCGATAATTATTATTACCACTTCGGTTACTATTACCACTTCGGTTACGATTACGATTTCTGTTGCTGTTTCTGTTGCTGTTTCTGTTTCCACTTCCACTACGTTTTCGATATTTCGTATCGGTACGATGTCTTTTATATTGATTACGATATTTATGTTTTTGTTTATTATTACCCTTATGTTTACGTTTACTTTTTCTTTTATTTTTACCACGATGACGACGATGTCTATTTAATTTACCTCTTGAATTACGTCTACGTATACGTTTACGTTTCCTTAGGCCACGTTCTTCTTCTTCAGCATTTTCATCTTCAATTTGTTTACGTAAATATAATTTCTTTTTTTTATTATTATTTGATGATTTCAATTTAAATCGTTGTTGTTGATTTATTAAATGTACAGCACCAGCTGGAAAAACTAATGCATTACCATTTGGTGAATTAACTGGAACATAACCAATAATATGATGTGAATTAATACCAGAATTTTTTAATATATTTGTATCAGCTGGTGTTAATACAGCTAAATTTGACATATCTGAACCAATAGCTGATATTAATTTTTTTTCAGATTCATTTTCATTTTCATTTTCATTTTCTTTCATATCATTTTCGTTCAAATCTTTTACATTCATATCATCATGAAGATCATCATCATTTTTTATATCATCTTCATCATCATCTTTTTTCAAATCATCTTTTTTCATATAATCATTTTTTATTGGTTTCTCTTCCTCATTGTTTTCATCACCATTTTCTGGTATAATAAATTCACTATTTTCATTAATAATTTTATTCTTTTCAATACCTTTCAATGCATCATTAACATTTTTCCAATATTGAACTGGTAAATTATTAATATATTTACTTGGTTGGTTTTCTATATAATTATAAAAATTATTAATTAACAAAAATTATTATATAATTATAGATATTGAATTATTAGAATAGTTTACCTGCAAAAGCTTCAAATAGTAAATTCAATTGAATAGTAAATAAAAATATTACTATGACTTTCATTGCTAACAATTTTTAATATCCTTCTTCATCTATATCTTTCTTCTACAACTTTATCGATAGAAATGTTCTCTAATCAGGTTTTACTTGTAGCTTTTATTGCTTTCGGAACAAAAATTAATCAAAGCTAGATGAATCTAAATTTTGATTGGCTTATAAAATTTATACATAATTTTCTATTTATAATTTTTCACACCGGTTATAAAATATAGTAAATTTCTTACTAAGCTTAGATTAGCACAAAAAAAAAGAGAAAAAAAAGTTGTTTTTATTGTTATTTATAATGTTGTTTTTAGAAGATACTGAAAGTAGGTTAAAATATCTTTTACGATTTGTTGTTGTTGTTTATATTGAAAATATTATACAGATTTTTAATATAGGATTTAGTAAATAAGTAGGAATATATTTATCCTAGTTATGTATGCACCATTATGCAGAGTCCTGATGTCAATTAAAAACCATTCTAAACCGATTTGTAGGCCATTAACTCTCAATATGAGAATTCTTTTGTACAACCACAGCTCGATATGATCCATTCTGAAGAAGACTCTAAGAAGTTCATTTCCTTTATAGATATATGAATATTCTTTGAAAATAATTTGCTTCACTTTATATATTGGAGTACCTATACCTACATATAAACTAAAAATGCTTATCAAAATACGTGGAATTATGTTTCAGATTTACAAGAAACAGTAGCATCCATAAGCACCATAAGCAATTTTTGGGCCAACAAATTTACAGCTACTTACAAGTGGTTGTGAAAGAGCAATTTTAGAAAACATACCAGTATTCCAGTATTGAGTCTCGCATTATTTTTCTAACTAGTGAAGATTCTAACTAGTGAAATTGAATTAGATATTATAATTTACAACAAGCTAATGATGACAATCTTGTCATCGAATTGCCTTATTTTACAAGATCCTATACTAACAATATTATTACTTGATGAAGACATAGAAATACTATCCGCCTTTAGGTATCTAAAGGCGATACCATTGAAGAATATGAAAATACAAAATATTAGACGAACTACTAAGGGTTAACATATCGATTCTTAGATGAAATAAAAAACAATTAACAACGTGAACTAAAAAAAAACTACTTTTTGATGTAACAAAAGTGAAGAGCAATTCCATATTTTTGTATTAGAATATAATTGTAATCTGCTTGAAGGACTTTTCAATAGGATCTCAGGATAATGATAATATATTTATGACAAAAAGTAATATGTAGTTATAAAAGTACCAGTTTATTAATTGATTCCTAATCTAAAAATATACTAAAATTTTGCTAAAATATTTTGAAAAAGACTCATCAACAAATAAATTTAAATAATTTTTATTTTATATATTATAAGCCTTGAATACAACTTATTAAATAAATTTCATTGTTCATCCTTGTCGCATCCATATTCTTCTTATTCCAAGTCTTTGCGGATTTCTCTTTCGTCCTGGTCGACTCAAAACAGTTACTTGATTCCCATTTCTTTGCGTATATTGTCTTCGGGTAAATCCTCGATTCCCACGTCTAATTCCTGGACGATTTCCTCGTCGATTTACTCGACGATTTCCTCTGCGATTTCCTCTACGATTGCCTCTACGGTTTCCGCGACGGTTTCCACGACGGTTTCCTCGACGATTTCCTCGGCGGTTTCCTCTGCGATTTCTACGTCGATGTCCTCTTCTTCTGTTTGGTCTACCGCGACGATTAGGGCGCCTTACTCCACTCTGTCTTCCCAATAAATTTGTATTTTCAATCAAAGCTAAAACACTATCCTCATCAATATCATTTACATCATTACTATTTGCTAAATCGACATAATTGCTTTCGTTCTCGTTATAATTTTTTGTTCTTTCCAGGGGAAATTCGTAAAGTCTTTCGGGTATTAAAATTGTTCCATCATTATAGTTTGAAGAATATTGTCTCTGTATATTTTCAATTCGATGTTGAGGTATTAAATATATTCCACCTTTACCATTTGAAACCGGTACAAATCCATTTAAGTAATGTGGTTCTTCAAATTGAGCAAATCCTTCTGTTAATTTTCTTCTTCGATTTCGGTTAAATTGTCTCTCTGTATATACTGTAACAAATGAAATAATTCTAGATAAATATAATTTAGTACAATTTCAATTTTATTATTATCAATAGTACAAACCTCCGATCACCAACACAATTAATATTAATATACTAAAATTTAATTTAAACCTCATGATTGAGGATTACTTCTTGAATTTGATGAAATATATATTTTTGTCAACAATGAAATTAAACTACAATCTAGAAATACTAGCAGCTTACTGTTCTTACTATTTCAGTTGTCACTGGCTTTATATTCAACAAATTTTTAACCATCAAAATTATGAAATTGTATTAAAAATAAAAATGAAAAAAGTTCATTGGCCACAAAACAGAAACTGGAATTACAAAAATCCTAATTTTATAATTAATTTATCTTTCGATGGTACATAATCAATAGAGTATGAATATTATAAAAAAAAACACTCCATACCCAAAAATAAAAAATTAATTACTTAATATAAGTGTAAGATTAAAGAGAAATGTAGTAAGTTTCCAATTAAATTATCTTTTGAGGAAAGGAATGGCGTAAAATAATCGCAAAATAAATAGGATAAATTTTACTTGTAAATTATTACCAAAAAAAGAAGCTCATATTCAAGACAGACATAATGTCTTCTAATGAAGAGTAAGTAGATCCGAAAGAAGTTACATTGTTTACAGTCCATACTTCATTGGAAAGGAAATTCTGTATGACCAGTGCCCCACTGAAGGACGTGAATATAAAAATTATCATACATTTTTTATGAATTTTAAATTAATTTTAAACTATTTGATATAAAAGAAATGATGATAATCTTTTCAAATATTAAAATTAATTTTATTTTAATATTATGAAAAGAATTGTTAATTTTATTTTGGAATTTGTATTATAACGGTCAATATTTATGATTCCGAAATTTATGTTAAAAAAAGAATGTCGTAATAAATAATATTTTTTGCCAATTAATTTCTCAGCAACGAGTAAACAAAACAGAAACATGTTTTTATGAATATTTTAAGAACCAACCGAAATTTTATTTCTGTTTTTTTTTTTTTTACAAATTTTCTATTTATTATTATTGTATTGTAAATCGATCATTCAACTTTATACTATTTTCTATATACATATATAAATATTTGAAACATTTAGTTTTTATATAAAATGCACTTCAACAAATAATCGTTAGGAACAATATTGCAATTGAAAATATTATAGTTGGAACCAAATTGAAGAAGAATATAATAATATAAAGTATAATTGTATCAATTCTATTTTTGGTTCCTTTATTATTCATCAAAAAAATTAAAGTTAAATAATTATTAATAAAATTACTATTTACAATGTCATTGGAGAAGAACTTTTCTAATACTGCATTTCATAAATTTGAAATCAGATAATAAGAAATTAAGTCTGGCAAACAAAAAACCTAAATTAATTTACACAAATGTATTTTATTAACAAATTATACAATATTTATTGCACTATTCTAATATAAAAAACGAGGAAAATTTACTGGCCAGCGGAATTGTGTTTGATATAAATTAAATGGTGTTCCTTGAAATGATCCTAATCCTATTATTGGTCGACCTTGATTCGTAAGACCATTAATAAAGTTTTGGGGGTTTATATTTTGTTGCATATTAGGAAAAACATTAGGATTAAACTGTTGACTATATTGTGGAATGGAAGCAAAACTATTGAAAAATGGTAAACCGTTACCAGCAGTTGAAGTTGTAGTACCCTGATTACCTTGACGATTTCTACGACGATGTCCCCTACGATTTCCTCTACGATTTCTCCGACGATTTCCTCGACGATTGCCTCGACGGTTTCCGCGACGATTTCCTCGGCGGTTTCCTCTGCGATTTCTACGTCGATGTCCTCTTCTTCTGTTTGGTCTACCGCGACGATTAGGGCGCCTTACTCCACTCTGTCTTCCCAATAAATTTGTATTTTCAATCAAAGCTAAAACACTATCCTCATCAATATCATTTACATCATTACTATTTGCTAAACCGACATAATTGCTTTCGTTCTCGTTATAATTTTTTGTTCTTTCCACGGGAAATTCGTAAAGTCTTTCGGGTATTAAAATTGTTCCATCATTATAGTTTGAAGAATATTGTCTCTGTATATTTTCAATTCCATGTTGAGGTACTAAATATATTCCACCTTTACCATTTGAAACCGGTACAAATCCATTTAAGTAATGTGGTTCTTCAAATTGAGCAAATCCTTCTACTAATTTCCTTCTTCGATTTCGGTTAAATTGTCTCTCTGTATATACTGTAACAAATGAAATAATTCTAGATAAATATAATTTAGTACAATTTCAATTTTATTATTATCAATAGTACAAACCTCCGATCACCAACACAATTAATATTAATATACTAAAATTTAATTTAAACCTCATGATTGAGGATTACTTCTTGAATTTGAGGAAATATATTATTTTGTCAACAACGAAACTAAACTATAATCTAGAAATACTAGCAGCTTACTGTTCTTACTATTTCAGTTGTCACTGGCTTTATATTAAGCAATTTTTTTTAAATATAAAAAATAAAAATTTAAAAAAAGGTCATTGGCCGGACAATATAAACTGGAACTGCAAAAATCGCATTAGAATAAAATTCTTTATTGATATTTTTTTAAATAGTTATTACTTAATTTATTAAAAAACGATAGTAAATCTATAAAATAAATGAAAACTAAATAAGTTTCAAAAATCTGTATTTATAAAGTTCAATTATATTTTTGCAAATATTTGACAGACTTAAATTTGTATAAAACACCACCTTAGAGCAAATGAAATAAAATAGGATATATTTGACCTGTTTTTCGAATACTCTAAATTGCCGGAAAGGGTCATATGACAAAAGTGGTATTAGTCATTAATAATTCGTTCGAAAGGAAATTCTATATGACCCACTAAAGGATTAATTAACAAAATTATTATAAATTTGTATAATATTTAAAGTTAATTTGAAACTTGATGATATAAAAGAAATGATGATAATCTTTTCAAGTATTAAAATTAATTTTATTTTAATATTGTGAAAAGAATTGTTAATTTAATTTTGGAATTATGTGTTATAACGGTCAATATTCATGATTTCAAAATTTATGATGAAAAAAGAATGTCATAAATTAATATTTTTTGCCATTCAATTTCTGAGTGAAAAGTAAACAAAATACAAACATGTTTTTATGGATATTTTAACAACCAACCGAAAAATTTTATGTTTTTACACATTTTTTATTTATTATTATTATTTTATTATTATCCAGGAGTAGTATTTAACTGTACTTAGCTTCTGGTTTATACTGTTTAAAAATGAACATGATATGTATAAGTAAAGTACCCAACTATATGAAATTTAGTACAAATTTTTGTATTGTACAGATAGAACACTCAAATTAATATGCAGATATTTTATTTATATTTATTGAATTATATGATTGCATTTTATTCCAATATCCTTCTAATATAAATGTCGTAGAAATGGTCTTTGATAATTCGGGAAAGGATATGGACGCCATCCAAGGGGTGTCTGATATACAACAACTGGTGTTATTTGTAGTTGTTGTTGCGGCGGTCCTAATAATTGCTGTTGGTTTTGATCTTGGCGTCTATTAACGAAATTTTGTGGATAACCATTTTGTGGATAACCAGTTTGTGGATAACCATATTGTTGATAACCATATTGTTGATATTGTGATGGAAATGTAGCAAATCCAGTGAAAAATGGAAAATCACCACCAGTTGTACCACCAGTACCACCAGTTGTACCACCAGTACCACCAGTACCACCAGTTGTACCACCAGTACCACCAGTACCACCAGTTGTACCACCAGTACCACCAGTTGTACCACCTGTTGTAGTGGTTGTATTAGCAGTTGTATTAGTAGTTGGGGCTTTAGTAGTTGTCGTAGTTATAAATTTCTTCCAAGGATATTTAGAATTCTCATTACTAAAGAGTATTGTTAAATTCTTATATACATCTGGTGGAAAAATTCGTGGTTCATCTTCACGATTATTTATATTTAATAATTGTTCAATAACTGCATTTATTGATTCATCAGTAGATGTTTGACGACTTTGCAAACCTTGGATTTAAATTATAAAAAATTAAAATTAAATTAAATTTAAAAAAATTGGATACATATTTTAATAAAAATAAACTGATATATCCTTAAAATTACCATAACTTATTGTTGCTATAGCTATAATTATAGCCAATAAAAAACATATTTTATCTATGATATTCATTGCTAGATAATTTCAATTTGACTGACAATTATTTTGTAATCATACACTGGTATTTATATAATAAATTTTTATGTACACCATTCATTTATTTTAATCGTGTTTTTTTTGTTTTTTTGAATATATTTAATAAATATTTAAATAACGTAATAATATTTAATAAAAAAAATTTTATGATCTTTAAAATTTTGGCCAAAAAAATACTTCAGTTTTGGTTTAATGGCACTTTATGATATCAAATAATTTTATGGTTCATTAATATTTTAAGCAATTTCAGAATAATTATAAAATGTAAAGAACATTGACTTCATTGAAAAAAATATTTAGCACAAAATATGTTCAGGTATTTGTTAAATGTTAGAGAGAAAACGTACTTCACGTACTTTAACACAATTATTTGTTTATAATTTTCTTATTATAAATAAATTTTTATAATTGTATATAAAATTGTGAATACAAACAATGAATACGCGTTAAAAACATCAAATTAGTTGATCTGAAGTAGTAAATAAATCACAATTCGTATTTTAAATGTGTTGGCTATATCTTGAAACGAAGTACATATATGTATATATTTTATTAATATAATTGGATTTTACTAAGTTATCTTCGACATATGTTTAGCTCTTAAATTATGGCATATTTTACAGGATTTCTTCCCCTTTAGCAACCAAACTATTACTTCATAGTAAAAACAATAATATACATAAGTACTAAAATTAAGTGAATGCGGTGCCTGCTTCTTCTAAGGCACGGTAGTCACAAAACGTGTCTACTATATCTTCCCATAGCGTAATATCCTGACAGCTTCTGCAGTCCAAGTTAATTTACCTAATAGACTTGCTCATCTTGCCTAATAGACAGTGACTTGCCCTATCTTATAAATCCATCTTATTACATTTTATGTATTAGATTTGTCCAGTTTAATACTAGTCTTATTCGTTTTTGACCATAGACTCCTTGTTACCTTACAGGATTAAGTCGAGTTTCATTTACTTATTGTGTCTATTTTTATCACTTCGTCAATGTAAACCAAAATTCTCAATGAAGATAGGATAGGACACTTAATATTAATTAAGTCTCCTACCTCCATTGAGGGTTAAAATTCTTTCGCTATAAATTTTTCCATACGAAATTTTAATTTGGTTATAAAATATTCTTTGGAAGCAATATCGATGATTCTTTAATTATTATTGCCTTTCTGTTCTGAGTAATAATTGAATAATATAGGTTGATTTAAATGATCTTTGGTTTAAGCATATCGAAAAACAATTAATTTAATTTGAAAAATTACTACATTACATATCAAACCGCTCTTTGTCGATATATATTATAAAATATTTTGTTCCAAAACTTAATGAAATGAAAAAATTATTATTTCTCAAAATTATTGTTTATAAAATAAAATGCATTCTGTTCAGATATTCAGATGAAAAATATTCATTTATTATGCTTCAATAATAAATTAATGATTTAAGTATAAAAAATGTTCAAATAAGGTTTATTTGATTCTCTTTTTACCTTGCGCAGGATTAAGTATATTTGTATTAGTATTAATTTATTTAGATGTAAATTACAATATGTATTTGAATACTAAACACTTTATAAAATTATGTTATTAGTTTTAAAATACCCATGAGAAATAAATAAATAAAAAATGCCGCGCAGCCGAACTACTGATCAGTAGTTCTATAATCATGGGCTTTTTTTAAATTATCTACTGTAAATGCATATTTTGAGTATTATGTTGCACCCTCTATTGGCAGAAACTAAAAATATAACAACTGTGATTTTATACTACTACTTAGTACCTTTCATTTGCGACATTAAATCTAAATTTTGGTGCTTATTGACTATTGGAAATCACATTTTAATAATTAACATTTTATATATTTTACCATTCAGCGCCTCTAGCGGTATAAATTTGAATTATGGTTATTGACATCGTGCTCTACTCTTAAATACCTTTCCAACGAGTGGTCAAACTTCATTTTTGGTGCACATTTACTATAATAAAATTACATTTTTATTCGGAAAAAGATGTTTTGGCAAAATATGAATAGCGCCGTCTACCGGCCGAATTTTAAAATTATATCAATTACATCTGGTTCTCAATAAATCAAGCTTTCTATTGGTGGGTCTATCATGAACTTGTGTGTACAGTAACTATGTGAAATAACTGCTTTTTATTGTTTACATCGGACAGACGGACAGACGGACGGACAGAAAAGCGTTAACATAAGGGATTTTTTTTTTAAAGAAACCCTAAAAATAGGAGTAAATGAAATAAATTAATCATAAAATTTAAATACTGTATAAAATTAATGTTCATTTAATTTATTTATTAAATATGAATACATATAAATTAATTTTTATTTATTATTATTTGCCTTAACTGACAATCTTCGTTTTCATGATAATTTTAATTTATTTAAAATGGATATCGATAATTATACCCATATTGTGGAGGCAAACCATTATACATTAATTGTTGTGGAAATTGTGAGGGAAATTGTGATGGAAATTGTGATTGAAATTGTGTTGGTGGTGGTCCTCTATAAATGATAACTGGTGTAATTTGTACTGGTGGAACTTGTGGCGGTACTGACAGTTTCTCCATTTCACCATCAGTTGCATCAGATCTTTCTGGCGGATATCGATATCCATAATTATCATAACTACCATATAGATAAGGAGCAGCTGGTATAGCTGCATAACCAGTGAAAAATGGAAAATCACCACCAGTTGTACCACCAGTACCACCAGTTGTACCACCAGTTGTACCACCAGTTGTACCACCAGTTGTACCACCAGTACCACCAGTTGTACCACCAGTACCACCAGTTGTACCACCAGTACCACCAGTACCTATTGCAGTGGTTGCATTGGCAGTTGTATTAGTTGTTGGAGCTTTAGTGGTAGTTGTTTTCCA
This sequence comes from Empis stercorea, assembly GCA_949752835.1. Taxonomy (NCBI): domain Eukaryota; kingdom Metazoa; phylum Arthropoda; class Insecta; order Diptera; family Empididae; genus Empis; species Empis stercorea. Next base: position 49,663,328 of record OX457087.1, on the reverse strand, counting down.
TCTAAGTTTATCATGCATAATTTGTGTAAAATTGTAATAAAATTCTGCTGATACAAATTTCGGTTTCAAATTATTATTAAGATTTATAAAATCTGGAGAAATATCACTATCCGGTTCATCCTGTTGTAGACCTATGTATACATATACAAAATATATTAATGTCATTCTTTTAAATTATATTTCTTTTAATAATTTAAAAAAAAAATGTTACCTGCACTAATTGCAATTGCAACTAAAGTTAGTGATAACAAAAAATATTTCATACATTTGATATACATTATAATGCTATTGAAGTATTACTGATAATTATTGGTAATAAAAATTACTATTTATATATAAAAAAGAATAATTATTATTTACTAAATTTCTTCAATATAAATATTTAATTATTTACATTTTACGGTCATAGAATTATTAAGTTTTACACTTGAAATTTACAAATTGTTTTATTAAAAAATATTTGTATAATTCTGGCATTGTATATTTAAAGTTTTTGTAATATAATTTTTTTCTATTTATTTAAGCCTTTACACTTGTATTATAGCAAATAACTATTGGCTATTTAGGTGAAAAGGAAATGCCAAAATTGTAATGTTTATGAAATTTATGTCAAAATTCTTAAATATGTATATAAATAGATTAATTGTCTTTACCATTATTTGTACAAAATCTTCATTCTAATATATAAATTTAAATAATGCGTCATAAAATGGATAATTTTTGACTTAGAGTACTTTTTTAGAAATATAAAATTATAGAAGGCAACATTAACATAAAATTTATTAAAAAGCTAAAAACTATAATTTTGGTTGTAATAATTTATTAAATATCAGATCACAATTTAGTTAACTGAATTAATATATTTACTAAATTAGCTGCATGTAATTTATTGGAAATTAAAATCAAAATATTGTCTTGTTAGTATAGAAATGAAGTAATAAAAATGATAATGATTTGGATTATGTGATCAATTGAGTTTGTCATATAGACAATAGTATTACAACAATTGGGCATTTTGAATTCTTCTGATGGATATTAACCAAATTTTATGTTTAATAATAATTCTAGAAAAATTGTGATTTTAAAATAAACACTGCCCTACCATAGCAGGATTATCCATTTTATGGCAAATTAACCGCCTATAATCTGCAAATCATCCAAAGATGATGCCGCCATCTGTTTATCAGATTTTACGGCAAATTGGGGTGGATTTCAATATGGCGAATTTGATGATTATAATAAATAGGAATTGAATTATTATCTTGCGTGAGTAATGAAAACAAGATAAACTTTTCTTTAGTTGTAAAAAAAAAATATTTTGAATTTTACAATTGAGTAGTATTATGTATGTATATGTATATGAATTATACAAATATTATGTATGTATGTATGGATGTATTACTTACAATAAATATTTTTGTAAATAATATAAAAAAATTAACATTGAAATTTTTACATTCCTCTTCCATTTTGAAAATTATTAAAAAAAGTTTAAACTTACACAAATATTAAGTTAAATTTAAAAAAATAACAGCTGGTTAAAAAATATTATGAAAATTTACCGATAAATATACTAGGTGATGTTTGCATATGCATATTGATTAATTACAAAAAATATATTGAATATTCCTCATATGCCTATAGTTGCCCTATCTAGTTATTCATAATATAAACATGTCTTAAATAAGAATCATAATAGATGACGGTGTCGTAGACATAAGTGCAAATTCCCTATAAAATAAACTCCAGGATGAGCAAATCTATAGTAGTATGTGTAATCATCCTGCTATGGTAGGGCAGTAGTTTTAATTATAACAAAACTAATTAAACAAAATTGAAAAATCTTTTAATTTTGTCTAAGTAATAGCAAAAAAAAATTATTAAATTGGTGATAAAATTTAAATGCAATGTTAATTTAATTTATTTATTAAATATATTATAAATACATATAAATTAATTTTTATTTATTATTATTTGCCTTAACTAACAATCTTCGTTTTCATTATAATTTTAATTTATTTAAAATGGATATCGATAATTATACCCATATTGTGGAGGCAAACCATTATACATTAATTGTTGTGGAAATTGTGAGGGAAATTGTGATGGAAATTGTGATGGAAATTGTGATGGAAATTGTGATTGAAATTGTGTTGGTGGTGGTCCTCTATAAATGATAACTGGTGTAATTTGTACTGGTGGAACTTGTGGCGGTACTGACAGTTTCTCCATTTCACCATCAGTTGCATCAGCTCTTTCTGGCGGATATCGATATCCATAATTATCATAACTACCATATAGATAAGGAGCAGTTGGTATAGCTGCATAACCAGTGAAAAATGGAAAATCACCACCAGTTGTACCACCAGTACCACCAGTTGTACCACCAGTTGTACCACCAGTTGTACCACCAGTTGTACCACCAGTACCACCAGTTGTACCACCAGTACCACCAGTCGTACCACCAGTTGTACCACCTGTTGTAGTGGTTGCATTAGCAGTTGTATTAGTAGTTGGGGCTTTAGTGGTAGTTGTTTTCCAGCTATGTTTATCGTACATAATTTGTGAAAAATTGTAAAAAAAATCTGCTGATACAAATTTCGGTTTCAAATTATTATTAAGATTTATAAAATCTGGAGAAATATCACTATCCGGTTCATCCTGTTGTAGACCTATGTATACATATACAAAATATATTAATGTCATTCTTTTAAATTATATTTCTTTTAATAATTTAAAAAAAAAATGTTACCTGCACTAATTGCAATTGCAACTAAAGTTAGTGATAACAAAAAATATTTCATACATTTGATATACATTATAATGCTATTGAAGTATTACTGATAATTATTGGTAATAAAAATTACTATTTATATATAAAAAAGAATAATTATTATTTACTAAATTTCTTCAATATAAATATTTAATTATTTACATTTTACGGTCATAGAATTATTAAGTTTTACACTTGAAATTTACAAATTGTTTTATTAAAAAATATTTGTATAATTCTGGCATTGTATATATAAAGTTTTTATAATATAATTTTTTTCTATTTATTTAAGCCTTTACACTTGTATTATAGCAAATAACTATTGGCTATTTAGGTGCAAAGGAAATGCCAAAATTGTAATGTTTATGAAATTTATGTCAATTTTTAAATGTACAAAAATAGATTAATTTACTTTACCATTATTTGTACTAAATCTTCATTCTAATATATAAATTTAAATAATGGGTCATAAAATGGATAATTTTTGACTTACAGTCTAAGTCACAGAGTAATTTTTTAGAAATATAAAATTATAGAAGGCAAGATTAACATAATTTTATTAAAAAGCTAAAAACTGTAATTTTGGTTGTAATAATTTATTAAATATCAGATCACAATTTAGTTAACTGAATTCATATATTTACTAAATTAGCTGCATGTAATTTATTGGAAATTAACCAAAATATTGTCTTGTTAGTATAGAAATGAAGTAATAAAAATACGATAAACAAACCCCGGGTTTGTCAAAAGCACATTTCCTCAAAATCGCCTCATGTAGAACTATGAGCTATTCTAAAAAAATAGGAATTCCTATACATACATACGTGTATAGTATTTTTTAGTAGTATTTTCAATGTACTATACATAGGAAAGATAAAAAATTATATGGTTATACATACATAGGTAAGAAATGTGTCCCTGTTCGATTTTACTAATTTTTTTTTCCTTCCAAGGTTATTATTCCAGGAAAATATATATAAACTTATGATTTAACTTTTCTTTGATTTTGCTTTTAATTTAACATGATATGAAATAATATCCAATATTCAATTTATATAACTCCTAAAAATATGCAAAATGTTCATTTTTTGCAAAATTTTATATGATTATGCATTTTGATTAATTATAAGTGTGAGGCAAATGATTATAATTTATTAATTAATGCACTTTAAAGAAATATGATTCTCGAAAGTTTTCTCATTATTTGTTTTTAAAAATATTGCGCGGTTATAATTATACAAGTAATTTAAAAATGTAATTTTTTTATTTTCGAAGGGCCACAACGGAAAGGGGAGGGGATATACGGATACAATTTCTTCAGAGACTCTAGTTATTTTTTAGATATCTCTTTGGTACATAAATTTCAGCCTTCCATAATAAGCCGTTTGGGAAATATAGGGTGTTAAAAAAACTAAAAAAAGTTGTATGAATATAACGGTATTTTTATACATCAAAGAATTAATTTTTAAAAAATTTGTTAATTTCACAATTAAGATAAAAGATTTTCCTATCGTACAGTTTTTACAGACCTCAAAAATTTTTATTGGTTTAAAAGTTATGAGATGTTCAATATGGGCAATTTTCGAACTTGGAGGGGGAATAACCCTCTGGAAAAGAGACAGAAGAATATTTTGTTCTACTGGGCCTATTATTTTATTCCTACCTATCTATGGTCAAAAGTTTAACACTCTATCTTAATAGATGTAGAAGTTTGTGTAAACGGACGGACGGACAGACAGACGGATAGACGGGCAGACGGACAGACGGACAGACGGACAGACAGAGTGAAACTAATATACACATTTCTTCCAATTTGGTTGGAAATGTGCTAAAAATGATAATGATTTGGATTATGTGATCAATTGAGTTTGTCATATAGACAATAGTATTACAACAATTGGGCATTTTGAATTCTTCTGATGGATATTAACCAAATTTTATGTTTAATAATAATAATTCTAGAAAAATTGTGATTTTGAAATAAACACTGCTCTACCATAGCAGGATTATCCATATTATGGTAGGGCAGTGTTTACTATTTATATCCATACTACAAAATTGAAAAACCTAGAATACATTTTGTTGCTGTTTAAAAATATAGAAATCTCTGTCTGATTTTTATGTATTATATATGAAATTAAAGATTTGAATCTCTATTTTCAGAATGATTATTGTATTTTAAAATTAAGTACTTTAGAGCAGCTAGATAAAAGGTGTATCAATATTTGCAGACTTTTGTTCAAGTTTTTTTGCTATAACTTTGGCCAATTAAAACATTTTTTCAATTTTGTTTGTATATAATTTTGTTATAATTAAAATTTTGCGTCGATGAACCTTCCATTAGAAATCGTCATACAAGCAATAATTATATCAGTGACAAAAAGATTGTTACAACTTATGTATATGTACATAACCAGGATATGTCCAAATTTTGAGAAGCTTTTAGACTTATTTCACAAACAATTTAAATTTTTAATATTAATATTTGTATGTATGTATATATTTATATAAGCTTTCTAAGTAAAAATGCATAATTTAATCATGATATACTTACTACAACATTTTTCTACATTTTTTCTATTCTTTTGACACTATGATACAATGAAAATTCTGTGTTCTTACATCTACATAATAATTTATTAAGATTCTTAAATATTGGGTATAATAAAATATCTCAACTTGTGCCAAAGTTCAATACTACTAAACTACTATATTATAATAGTGTCAGAGTCGTTTTTCGATATCAATTATTAGAAATATACTGGTTACAAAAAGTATGTAAAGTTTTAAAAATTACAATAATAATACATAAAATTTCAAGCAATAAATATTTATTTTAATATATTAGAAATTATATACAAATATTTTTTTTAAAAGTAATGAAATCAATATGAATAATTTTGATTTATATATTGATGCCAAATTTTTGATGGTATTGTACTCGTATAAACGAAATTTGATGAATCTGTTACATTATTTACATAAATTATTTCATTCCGAAGATTCTTTATTGGTGAAAAATCATTTTCTATATTACTAAATCGATACAGATTAGGTATTCCTGCAAAATCATTGAAAAATTTGAAATTATCGTTAAGAACTGGTCTAATCAATACACTATCTGATATAGAGACTTGTCTTAATTTCGATTCACTCTCTACAGAAGAGATTGGTTTAATAATTGATTTTTTTGTAGTGGTTGTTTTATAAGCTTGATTATAATAATATTCATTATTGGATGGTATTGCAGTTGTTCCATAAGTTGGTGCGGATTGTGAATATTTGACGTTATCATTTTTATTTCTTTCAAATTCATTAGTAGTTCTAAATGTTTCATAAATATTTAGTTGTGTCATATCATTGTTTAATTCTTCAATTTGCTTTACCTTGCGAGCTATAAATAATTCATAAACATAATGATTTTTATAATTATGTATAATAAATTTTCTATATTTTTCTATTTACCATCAATAATTGATATTACAATAAAATAAAATAAAATTAATGCTTTCATTTTGATGTTCATATTATAAATAATTAAATAATACTGATATATATTTCAATATAGAATCATTCTTTATATTAACCAACAATTTTAATATGTATTTGTATATCAACAAAATTAATTACCAATCATATTCAATCGGTTATTATTTATGCGATGAACAAGTAAAAAAAAATTATTATAAACTAATTTTCAATTAGCATTATGTGTATTTAGAAATATAAATAAGTATACTTCATACAACAAAACTTGAAGATAATTTAGGTGGTTTGTTTTTTTTGTTGTTAGCTTGAATCGAAATAATTATGTTATATGTAGTACTTCATAGATCAATTTCTATTTGTTTATTAATACGCTATAATTTTTATTTGTATTTCGTTTAATGACCCAAAATGAACAATAATTTTTGGTATTATTTATTTGTCGATCAAACATCGTTAGAATTTTATTCATTTTTAATTTAACTAACGCATAAGTCGGTATATAACATCAACATAAAATTTACAAAAAAAAAAACATTAAATTAAATATTATTTTTTATAATTTCATATTTCAGGGAAAACAAATTATCGAAATATTAGAATAAAATAATCAAGTTGTATTGATAAATTATAGAAAGTATATTTATGTATTAATTTTAAAGTGATTATTAGAAAATTTTGTTTTTCTAATCAATTTTATATAATTCTAATTAATCTATAAAGATATTCAAATTAAATCATTAAGTTTTATAGCAATATTAAAAAGAATAAATTTGTCTAAAAAAATTATACGATTATTTGTAATAAAATTAAAAAAAACAAAAAATTTCGGATCGGATCTTTTAAATTTTTTTTTATCTAAAATATTTATAAAAAATTATAAAAAGTTTATTAACCTTTTTTGTCTTAAAATTTTAAACTTGGTTTTATTATCAATTAAATTATAATAATTAGTAAAGATTTAAATTTATAAATAATAAAATACAAAATGTTATTGCTAAATTTAGATAAAATCTTTTATAACAATATATATGTATATGTATATAACATTTATGTATACATTATATTATATTTTTGGTTAAAGTTTTATGTATAATTTAAATTCCATATTTTAAATATCTCAATTCCAAATACATATATGTAGTCGGTATAACACTTTATAAAGATAATCAAAAATATAATAAAATGATTAGTTTTGATGAATAGATAATTTATTTATTTATTTATTGGTTTGTCAACAAAGTATATAGTATATCTTTCTTAGACTACAGTATTTTGAAATTAATTTTTTTTATATCATTCTAAATAATAAAAAAAAAAAAAAATTTATAATATAATACTAAAAACTTCCGAATAAATTTTTAAAGAAAAACTACTTAACAAGATTTGGGTTATATTAGAGAGAATTGTAGTATAGTAATAGCAAAGCCGTATATAATACGGCTTTAGTTATAGTTCAAAGGTTATCATAAAACTAGCTTAGCAATTGGATACTATTCTAGAAAATTTTTGGCATTCTAACAATTATATCTTTTGAATTACTAAGATATGACAGAAATTAGTTAATTGAATTTAGAGTGAGGATTAGATTTAAAAACAAAACTTATTTTTGTTAATATATTTATTAAAAGTCTAATCGAACTGTTGTCCAATAATTTTTTTTACACATAGATTTTCTATCGCAATTTAATCTAATTTTGTGGTATATTGAAGCATTTTCTAAAACAAATTTTTTTAAAATCTACCTTAATATAAAATTATATTTTATCATCATATATTTTGATTAATTCTTCACTTCCTTTAATGCGAGTAACTGGTAATATAGGAATTATTGTAGATATTTCTAATTCTGCTCTGTTTGCGGATTCTTGATTCCGATTTGGTTTCGGTAAAACTTCTTCAACGCTTACTAGTTTCTCTTCATTAGAGTTGTTAATAATTTTATCATTTTCAGGTAACTTAATCACAACATCTCCTATATCTGTATTCGCTTTTCGAACAGTTCTTAATAAAAAGCGACCATTATTATTTAAAGCTAAATGAGAGTTAGATCCTAATAATTTGTAATAAGATTGCGGCAAATAATAATATGATCTTCCTTCAACTGATTTCGATTCCTTTTCCTCATTATCTACTTCAACAGACTCATCAGCATTATTTTCTTCGCTCGTCTCTTGTTCTGATATGGGTTCCGGTAGTTTATATAAAGCCATAGGATCCTTTGCTATTTCTTTCTCATCATTTCGTTGTCCATTTTCTACTAGTGGAGTTTCATCTGAACGATTTTGATCAGGTAGTGCTGCCAGAGTATCGGATCTTAGAACTGTTGTCGGTTTTCTGCGGTTTATTTCAAATTTATTTCCTTTTGCAGGCATGATCGTTGTTCTTGTTGGTCGTGTTGCCTTTGTTGTTCGGGTTTGGCGAGGCCTTCGAGGGGTTGTAGGTTTTTGTACTGGAATTCGTGTGGCTCTTGTCCGTTTAGTGGATTTTCGGTCTTTATCAAAATTTTGCTCTGATCCTTTTCTATTCGGTCGTCTTGTTCGACGATTAGGTTTGTTGGTTAAAAGTGATTGGGTCTTTATCGATTGTGGTTCAATTGTATGATGGTGCTGTTCAACTATTTGAATTTTAGATGGAATTGGCTGATATTGTACAGAATTCTGCACTATTTGTACTGGAATAAATACAGCTTGTTGGTCATTTAATAACAGACCGATCTGTTGTAATCTATTTTGTTCTTTTTGTTGCTGCAGTAATTCTTGTTGTTGTTTACGTTTCCGAATCACTTGTTTTTTTTGTAGAACACCAAATTCTTGTTGTGGTATATTATTATCGCTAATACCACCATTGAGTGCTGGTTTAGCCGAGTTTATATCTTGCACTGGTCGATAAAATTCACTTTGTTGTTGAATATTGCGAATTGGCGGTCGATTGACACCAAATTGTTGGATTGGTCTTCGATTTTGATTTATTTTATTAAAGTTTAATCCATTTTCATACCTTATTCTATTATAAGGATTATATTGTTGATTTGCATTATAATTATAGTATCCGTTGAAATAATTATTATAATCTTCGTCGTCGTCATCATCATCTTCATCGTCAGTAGAGCCACTATCTGAATCTAAAATTTAAAATTACGTATAAGGAAAAATAAAAAGATGTTGTAATTTATATACGAACCTTCTCCATTATCATAGCCATCATCTTCATCATCACTTTCATTATCACTTTCATTATCACTTCCATACTCATCAACAATGCCATCATAATCATATCTCAATTTTTCATTTACATTTCGGTTACGAATAACACCACGATGATTCTTATCTTTATTTAGATGATTTTGGTTTCTTTGTATTCGAATTTTATTATGATTAATATTTTTTTTACTACTAATCAAATCTTCATTTTCATTACTATTGTTATTTTCTGCATTGTTATCAATTACATCATTATTAATGCTAGCAATTTCTTCTTCAAGTGAAACTAAATCGTCCATGTCATCAAATTCCGGTCGTTGTTTCCGTTTAGCAATATTATTGTTTGGTCCCAATCGTATACCATACAAATTATCATCACGTGATGGTTTTGGACGTTCAACTTTATGTACATGAACAACAATATCTGGTTGGCTGGTAGTTCTGGTACTAGAAATACGATTTCTTATCCAACCAGTTAACACACCCGCAGCTGAACCGATATTTTGCCTAGCTTGTAACCATGATTTCATACCATTTGTATTATTATTAACTTGTCGTACTAATTCTGGCTCATGAACAGTAGTTGTTCCACCGGGATGTACTTTAAATGAATCTAATGATATTTGAAATAATTTTGAAATTATAAATATTTGATTTCAGCATAATCATTTAAAATTTAATAATATAATTTTATTTACCAATATCTTCAACTGCAATTGTACAGCTTCTTAAACAGAATATTATAATAAATGATCTATATTGCATTATTTTTATTATTACTATTAATATTTTTTTTTAGAAATTAATTATTACTAAATTTTTCTCAAAACTAACTAACTACAATATATAAAAGAAGTTCCAAGCACTACCAAAACTATACTTCCTTTTATAATCAAAACTTTAAAATAACTAAACTCTGATATGTTTAGAATCTAGTTTTTATTCTTTTTCCTAAATATTCTTAATTATGTTTATTAATTGACCAATAAAATTCATATTAAAATAACAGGCATTAATATTAAAAGACTAAAATAAAATTTTAAGATAAATAATTTTATTACTAAAAAAAAGTTTTATAACCAAATTTCCATTTATTCTTTTTGTAAACTATACATAAATATAAAAAATTGTTTTTCACTAACAAAATTTGAATTATAAATTATTCACAATGAATATTTGCAATAATATCGTAGCGATAATATTCTAGCACATCTTTGTAATTGTATGTCACAAAAGCTTTTTTGTTGTTTATGTAGCAACAATTTTAAAATCAGAATGTTCCAAATTAAGATATTAACTCTTTCAATTTTTTTTTATTAAAGTATTATACCAAACTTTTTGTAAAAAGCTTTATTGTGAGTTGTGGTGACCCATTGAAACCGGGTTTTGTGTTCTGATGAAAATAACATATTTCTTGTTATCGTATTAAAAAGATGCTATTACAAATATAATTTCTAATAGTGTTAGAATGAATATGTTCAAATATCCAAAATATACTACTGGAAGTATTATGTGGGTATAACAAATATAATTATGACCTATATTGAAAGGTATTTCAATCTCAATTACACCAAATTTGAAATAGAAAAGTTACAAAATGTCGTTAAAATATTGAAAATTTTTTGAATATGCTAGTAGTTAAGAATTAATTAATTGGTGGGGAGGGAATTCAAAAATTAAAAGCGAAATTTCTTATTCATTATTTATTTTATTTGTTACAATTCTAAAATACTACAGTACTGAATCTTAGTTGCGAAAAACTTAACTTGATTCTCAACTAGTTTCTTTAGTTGTGTCAGTTTTGATAATTTTTTCTTTCGCAATTGAATCTAATTTTGGTGAATTTGCAGCATTTTCAGATTTTATAATAAAGTTTCCATTTTGTTTTTCTTGTACAATTTCCGATCTTAAAAGAACTTTCTCAGTAGGTTTAACACTCGTTGTATCAACGACTGTCGTGCTTTGAACTCGATTTTCTTGCAATATTTTAATTGGATTTTCTGTCGTTGCTTGAATAGATTTCTCTTCGTTTTCTTTTGAAGAAACATCCGTAATTTCAACCTTGATCTTTTGCTCATCATCTTTAACATCTGTTTTGATAACTTCTTCGTCTATTTTAATGTGAGTAACTGGCAATATAGGAAGCGTTTTAGGCACTTCTAATTCATCTTTCTTTGTGGATTCATTTTCTGTAGATTTTTGATTTGCATTTGGTTTTGCTGCAACTTCTTCAGCGCTTACCAGTTTGTCTTCCTTGGTGTCGTTAATACTTTTATCATTTCCAGGCAATTTAATCACCACATCTGCTTTATCCGTATTCGCTTTTCGACCAGTTCTTAATAAAAATCGGCCATTATTATTTAAGGCTAAATAAGAATTGGAACCCAATATTTTGTAATATGATTGCGGTAAATAATACTGTGATCTACCTTCACCGGATTTCGATTCTTTTTCTTCATTATCTTCTTCAACAGACTCCTCAACATTATTTTCTTCACTCATCTCTTGTTCTGATATGGGTTCTGGTAGTTTATATAAAGTGATTTGATCCTGTTCCATTTCTCCTTCACCATTTTGTTGTCCATTTTCTACTAGTGGAGTTGCATCTGGACGATTTTGATCAGGTAAAACTGCCGGTGTATCGGATCTTAAAGCTGTTGTCGGTTTTCTGCGGTTTATTTCAAATTTATTTCCTTTTGCAGGCATGATCGTTGTTGTTCTTGTTGGTCGTGTTGTTTTTGTTGTTCTGGTTGGGCGAGGTCTGCGAGTCGTTGTAGGCTTTTGTGTTGTCATTCGTGTAGTTGTTGTTCTTTTAGTGGATCTTCGATTGGCTTCAAAATTTTGCTCTGGTCGTCTTTTATTCGGACGTCTTGTGCGACGATTTGGTTTTTCGGTTGATGGTGATTCACTTTCAGTTGATTGCGGTTCAATCGTGTGATGGTGCTGCGCAACTACTTGAATTTGTGGTAGAATTTGTTGATATGGTACAGAATTCGGCACAATTTGGACTGGAATTAATACAGCCTGTTGATTATTTAATAAAAAATCGATCTGTTGTGGTCTATGTTGTTCTTTTTGTTGCTGTTGTTGCTGTTGTTGGAGTAATAGTTGTTGTTGTTTACGCCTTTGAATCATTTGTTGTTGTTTTAGAACACCAATTGCTTGTGGTTGGAAGTTATTATTATCGTTATTACCACCATAGCGTACTGGTTTAGCTAATGGTGGCATATCTTGGAATGGTCTATAAAATTCACTTTGTTGTTGAATATTTCGAATTGGTGGTCGATTGACAACAAATTGTTGAATTGGTCTTCGATTTTGGTTTATTCTATTGTAGTTTACTCTATTGCCGAATTGTCTTCTGGTATTTGGATTATATTGTTGATTTGCAAGATACTGATGGTATCCGTGCTCATAGCTATCTTCATCGTCATCATCCTCACCTTCATCATCACTACCACCCTCATCATCTGAATCTAAAATTGTAAAAATGAAACTATAAAATTGCTAAAAAAAAACAAAAAATCACTAACTTTCTCCGTGATCATAGCCATCATCATCTTCATCATCACTTTCATCGTATTGATATCTTAAATTATTATTAAAATTTCGATTGCGGCTCCCACCACGATAATTATCTTCTTTATTGATACGATTGCGATTTCTCTGTCTCCGAATTTTATTATGATTTATACGATTTTGATTAACTTGAAAATCATCATTATTATCGTCATCATTTCTATTGCTATCACTATCATTATTATCATTTTCTACATCATTAATATTATTAAGTTCTTCTTCAATTGAATCTAAATCATCCAAGTCATCAAATGCCTGCTGTTGTTGTTTTCGTTTAGCAATATTATTGTTTGGCCCCAATCGTATAGTATCAACATTACTATCACCTGATGGTTTTGGGCGTTCTACTTGATGTACTTGAACAATAACTTCTGGTTGACTTGTAGTTGTGGTACTAGAAATACGATTTCTTATCCAACCAGTTAAAGCACCCGCAGCTGAACCAATATTTTGACCAGCTTGAAACCACGATGTTATTCCATTTGTATCATTATTAACTTGTCGTACTAATTCTGGTTCGAAAACAGCAATTGATTCGCCTGGTTCTGTTTTAAATGCACGTAATGGTGCTTCAAATAAATCAATTATTGGATTTTTTCTATCATCGTCTAAAATATATTTAAATAAAAACAATTTTTTTTTAATTATCATGTATATTAGTTATTTATAATATTTAAAGTGGTATTAACAATTAAGGTTTATGTTCTTAATTAAATTTTATCAATGAACTATTATAGTAACCATATTCCAATTAATTAATAATATGTATTCTTATTATATTTACCAATATCCTCAACTGCAATTGTACTGTATATTAAACACAATATTAGAAAAAACGATCTATATTCCATTATATATCTTATTAGTATTATAAATAAATATTATTGTAATTAAATTATTAACAATCAATTTAACATTTCTTAAAAAACTACAATATTTTTTTTTTTCAAAACAACTATAATAAATATAAAAAGCTCCACTCAACTAACTAAGCTTCCTTTTATAATCAAAACTTTAAAATAACTGAAGTATGATACGTTTAGAACACTGGTTTTTATTCTTCTTCTTTTTGAACAAAAAACAAAAAAAAAATCTTATAATAGACCGAATTCAAATCAAATTTAAATAAGGGTCAACGATATTAAGAGACAACAAAACTAAAAAAAAAAAAAATGTTACTCTTACATAAAACAATATAAAAAAAAACTGATATTTGATACAAAAAAAAAAAAAAAAAGAAAAAGTTATGTTATTTGCCAAAACTGACCAATTTATAGTTTCTTTTTTTTCTATAAAATTCTGCTCTTTTGATTAATACTATATTAGAATTATGAAATCTTTGCGTATTATAAGCCAAAACATGACAGAAAAATAGCTACGGAAAACTGTCAATTTTTTTATTGAAGAAGTCTATAAAATTTGTTGTTTTTTTTTTCTGTTTTTTTTTTGGTATAGTATCTAACCGTAATTTTTTCTCTCTTGGTATAGTGATTTGCAATTTTTTTTATATAAAGTCAATTAATAATTTTGTTTTTATTAGGTGAGATGGCATAACATAATTATTGACCCGCACACACGTTTTTTTTTGAAGAAGTCTATCTTTAATGTTTTTATATAGTTAAACATGCAAAATTAATAAAGATAAAATGTAAAGCTTTTACCTTTTAGATATATATTTTATATTTATAATTCTTTATTTGGTTATAAATAAAAAAAAAATTGTTGAGCAGCTTAATAAATGTGCAGTAGTTTCATAATCATGGGAACTTTTTAGTTTTCTAACAAGAAATTTAACTTCAATTTTAACTGCGAACATTGGGAATTTGTAAGCAATTTTTAAATTTTTTGCTAACAAAAAATAGCACTTTAAATATTAAAAATTTCTGATTTATATCAGAAATTTTATGTTAGCTATAATATTAAAATTGCTTACAAATTAGTTTTGCAGGCTAGGCTAGGCGGACAGTCGGACGGATAGAAAAACAACAATAATATATAAAATATATTTTACCAAAATAAAATCTAAAGAGAAAAAACTTTTTTGAAATTTCAAAATAATATGATAATCAGAGACAACGGAAATACTTAGTTAAATTCCTTTATTAGGTTGAATATCCAACAGAGAAAAAAAAAAACAGTGGTAAATATTATTAAATATTTTATAAATTTTAATCATAAGCTGATCATATTCGGTTCTTACGGGGAAACTTTTTTTTTAATGAGAAAATTTGCATAGATTTGACCCATCATTGGAACTAATTTTTGGAACTATAATATTTAGGACAAAACAAGAAGTTGTAATAACTTTTCTTAATTAAACTATTTGAAAATAGTTACTGGATGGATAAAAAAGCTCCTTTATAAGTTATTGTTTGAAATTGTCTAGTTTTGGTATCTTTATTTTAGAGCTATGCTCTACAACGCTGTCATTAATATAATGCCATATTGACGAGAAGCAGATCTATAGCTCTAAATCTATAGTTGTCGGAACTGCTAATAAATGCTTATGAATTTTAATATAAGAGCATAATGAATTTTTTTTCATGTTTGCATTTTCCGCAACAATCTTAAAATCAGCATTTTCTTGATTCTCCGCTTAAAATCAATTAACCAATCTAATCCATCTTTAATTTTGCAACTAGGTCAACGTGTCGTATACTATATATGTATACCAAAATTAACTTTTTATATAATTTATACTCAACCGACAAAATAACGTTAAAAAATATAAATTTTCTTTATAGTAATTTTTATAAAAATCTAAAATATTTACTACAAAAAAAAATATTATGTTACATTTTTGAATGAACCATTTCCATGTTAAAATCATATGTCATGTCAATTCATTCAAAATTAAATATAAAGATTATATATACAATCTTTAGAACTCTACTTTTTTGACAGTACATGCCACAATGTTTTTAAAATTTATTAATTAAAACAGTTTTTCCTTTGTTGCTTAAGTTTTTTTTTTATACTTAAATCTATTTTTTTTTTTGGTATTAGGTATATAATTTTTTTTTAGAGATTATTGACTTTTATTGCTAATTTTTTTGTATTTTATAACATCTTAAAATATTATTCATAAAAAAAAAAAAAGAACCTAACAAAATAAATTTACATAAAATATAACAACAACCGAAAAATTAATGTAGTAATTTTTTTTTTTGTTTTCTTCGCATTAATAAATTGTCAAAATTTTTAGATGATGATGATGGGTTATTATTATAGTCTTGTAATACTTAAATTATGTAAATTAAGTAAGTATATATTTCTATCTTTTTGATTTCTTACCTGTTAAGGTTATTTTTTTTACAGTTAAAATTAACTGTTTGCTGATAAATTAAATTCTGATAAATTTTTAGACAAAAAAAATTGTTTTTTTTTTTTTTTTTTTTGCGTTTTAATGAATTTAAATTATTATTATATTATTTTTTTTCTGTATAATTAAATCGTTAAATAAATTTTAATTTTATTTTCTTTATTGATTTCCAACAAAACGTTTTTTTTTTTTTTAATTTTTCAATCCTAATAATATATCCTATTATATTTTGAAATAATTTTTTCATTTATATATTAAATTATTAGTTTTTATAAAGAAGCCAAAATAGAGCTTAAATTGCTTGGAATAGCTTGAAAACAAATTGTATATATTATATTTAACACCAAATAAATAAAAATAATTTGTTTAAAATTGTTTAGTTTAAATAATATTAAATATAAATAATGATAATGGATTTAAAAATGATATTTTTTTTTTGATTATTATAAAATAATTTTAGATAAAATATAGATGAATTTATACCTAATGGACATAATACTAGACATAATTATAAGCTTTTATGTAAAAATTGAAATTTATTAAATAGTTTAGTAAAAAAAAAACAAATATACTATTTTAATAATAGCATCATTTTCAGATTATATTTATACCTATGTGTGGGATACAAAATTAATGAATGTTTGAAAATATTTACAAAAAAAAAAATTGATTTTTGAATTTATAGTAAATTTATAAAAAAATATATTTGACCTGAATTTCACTTTTTTTTTTCTTTAATTTTTAATAGATTATTGTAACTTCAATAATCTATTAAAGAAAAAATTTGGGTAACGTCAAATGTGGGTAGGATTAGTTAATTTGTCATGAATGTAGAAGTATGATGGGTATGATATGATTATATAGGTCAGTAATATAACAGGTATATGATATTAATAAAGGTATATGAATTTTTTCTCTAATTGAATTTTGAAAGTATAGAATTTGGTTAACATAAATTTTAAAAAATGTTCTATAAAAAATATTTGTATAATTTTAAAATACTTTAACCTAAGAAAATGTCTATTGAAATTTACTAAAATTTCTTATATAGTTTATATGAAACAAGAAAATTAATTCAAATAGATAATTAAATAGAATTTTTGTGTAATTTTTTCAAAAGTAATAAAACCGAAATCTAAAATTTAATCCTTTCTTTTCAGCCATTAATTTCAGTTTTAGGGTAAATTAAAATTTATATTATATTACTTTGAATGACTGAAAATTGTGTTATTCATTTATAACGATTACAAATATAATTAAATATAAAAAGTGGAAATTTTTGCTTTAAATTATTGTCTAAACATAATTCATAATTATAATGGAGGATATTGGACTTATAAGAAAACGCAAAAATAGGTTGTGTACGAATTGTCTTTCTATCTCATATAGGTTTGCCGGTAAAAATTATAGAATGTATATAGGAAAACAAAACCTCTTGAAGTCTCTAAATTAGATACTTCGTTGGCTTTGAAATCCTTGCAATATTATTTTAAAATTAAATGAAAATTGAATAATTATAATTTATTTCCAATTAAGTATTTCAATTGAATTTCAAATGTCGAATTAATACAATAGAGAAGAATATTATATTAATTATTTTTTATGAATCATTTTGCCAAATAATCTAAATAAAATTAATATGACCATTTCCACAATTTTCCAAAATCAAATTTTACTAAAAAAAACATACAATTTAGCTAACATTTTGACGTTGATTAACATTTTCTATATGGAAAAGGATAATAATTTTATTTTTTAACTTAAATTTATCTCATAAATGAACATTATTATTGTATATATCCTTTTTGTCCCTCTCTGTTTGTTTATTATTTAATTTATATATACATATGCCTTTACTTCGTACATCATATTTATATACATTAGCATAAATAAAAATCCTAAGGTAATGTTAATTTTTCACCAAAAAAAAAATATCATTGTTTGTCTTTCTGTACTAAAATTTACCATCTCATATTTAATTTTTTGTCATTTGTTGTTGATCCTTTTACTTTTACAAAATTTACCTCTTTTTTTTTATGTAACCTGGAATTGTTTTGTTACCAACACAAAAAAAAAAAAAAAATTTCCATCCAAAAGGGATTTCTCCCAAAAAGAATAACAACCAAATTTTTGTGTATATATATATTATGCCTTCTGTGTGTTTGTTTATTTCTTTATTTTAAAATTTTTATGACAATATATATGTACAGAAATATTTTGTTATATACATATACACATACATATATAGTTTGCCAGGATTCAAATTCTCTAGAGACTATATAATATAATAAAGACTTTTATATATGAAAGAAATATTTAATTAACACCTTTTTAAAAACATATAATAAATATAACAGCTAAAAATAATATAATGTCCACTAATTAAAAAATCCAAAAAGGTTTTGCATGTTTTCATTTGAGAATATTATACATTATTGTGTACAGAAGAAACATAAAAAATATATATAAGTATATAATATATATATCACTTCTTCATTGAACAAATGTGAAGATCCCTTTGCGTCATCAAACCAACAAAATTCTCTTGTGAATTTGTTTTTAACCAAAAAAAAAAAAACAAAAACAAACTAACAAATTAAATAAAATATTATTTTTATTAACTCGTACTCTTACAACATAAAATTTATAAAGCGCATATAAAAGCTATCTCCATCAGGAATATGAAATTTTATGGCAAAGAAAATGAATAAAAATATGTACTATATAATTTTGTGACTTTGGAAACTAAAATTATAATATAGTTTTGTCCCAAAGGTGTCATAATTAATTTTCAACTTTTGTGTCGCATTTGAATTATATAATTTTTTAAATATAATCAGAGATTTTTTTATTTTTTAAATATGCATTTAAATTTTAATTTCTATCTGGACTTGATCCTTTTGTTAGCGTATTAAAAGTGGAATTTATTTTGTTAGGAAATTTTATAGTGGAAAAATATTTATTTGATGTGGAATAAAGCCACTTGGAACTGGAAATGGTATAGATACAATTATTACATAACTATTTTAATAATGAGTAGTACTTATATGATTTTGAAATTAAAATTATTGTTTTATTTCTCTCTGGTGATCATTCAATAAATTTAAGTCTAAGTATATAATCCGATTATAAAAGCTATACTCGTATATATAAATTAATAAGTAAATTAATAGATGCGCACTGTTAATTATAAAAAATTTTCTTAACTATATTTAAATTATATTTTTAAAGGACTTTAATCTTCGATTAATCTGATTTAAAAAAAAAAAAAAAATAAAATGCTTTTTTATAACCGGGACACACCGGACCGAAAACTCAGTTTTCGTGTTTTCAAAGTTCAAAAATGGAAATTCATAAGGTTTTAGTACAGTTTTCAAGAATAAATTGAAAACACGAAACCTACAAATTTTTAAGGTTTTCACGAAAATATATTTTAGCGCCATCTATGACAAAATAGAAGACATGTATTTTTGAAGTAGGCATAGCTAAGTTTCCATACAAAAGTAGCCATTTTTGTGAAAAATAAAAAAAAAAAAGAAAAATTAAATTTTATTAAATAATTTTTAATATAATTAAATCAAAATTTGACATTAAAAACAAATAATTACTGTTTTTTGAATTTTTTGGTTTTTACGTAGAGTTGTTTAAATAAACAATTTTCATAATTTGACATTCGAAAACGAAATCGCGCTCCATTTTTGGTGTGTCACTATAAAAGTTTTTAGATCTAGTTTTCGCGAAAACTTAGGTTTTCAATTTTGGTGTGTCCCGGGTACTAGATAAAATTTTAATAATAAAAATCCTCGGAAATAATGCACAATCTTTATAGTATATTTCAAAAAATTAATTATATCCTAAAACTTTTTTAATGATTATAATTTTCTTTTATATAAAATATCAATAATTTTTAATATAAAATTTTTTTTTTGTTGCAAAAATTTTCTTAACAATCCAATTAATTAAAATTAAGTCAAAAGAAAATGGAGAAAAGCGATTTATGAAAACTTTATTTTTCAATACTACTTGTACAAAACGGTGGTAAAATTATTTGACTTAATATTTAAAATATAAAATACAAGTTTTTTTAAATAAGATTTTATTTACAATAAAAGTTAAGATAAATAAATTTTAAGAAAAAGAATTAAATTAAATGATTTTCAATTTTTTTTTTATTTTAGTTTATATTTGCATATATTTTAAGTTGCAATCTTTCTTTATTGTCATCTTTTTTTAGAAATAAAATATACTATTTTTTACAGTAAAATTTATAATTTTTATTGTAACTTTTTCTATATTACACAATTTTTTTAAACATTAAAATTCTTTGAAAGATATTTAAAGATTATATTTTTCTATGCAGTTCTTAAATATGGAAATTTAGCTTTATAAAAGTTTATTTAAAAATTAACTTTTTATTGTTATTCTTTTACAAAACTTATTTTCAATTTTTATAATGTTCAACAAAAGTGACAGAAAGTTAAGTAATACATTTTCATGTTGTGTAGTTAATAAAAGTAATTCAAAGTATATATAAGCGGCTTTGGTATAAGTTAAGAAATTCTTTATAATGTCAATTAACAAAATAATATTGGGTTTGGAATTGTAATTTTTATATACCAAAATAAGTTTGATTTACAACACAAATCTGACTTACTTTTTGAATAGTATATAAGCGACGCGACGATTGATTCAAATATTGGTTTAATCCATAAATTGTTTATTTTGATGATGAAAATATTAATTAAAAATTATTATTACAATAAATTTCTGATTAGTAAACCTGAAGTTTCTCCAAATGTTGTTTAAATTTATATTTTGGAAGATATTTTTGAATTTCTCAAATGAAAGCAAAATTGAATTGAATTATAAAATTATAAATCAATTTGAACATTATAACAAGATTATTGGCCTAACCATAATGGACTTAATGAAAATTAAGAAAACTTTCGATATTTTCATTAAGAGCTCTACCTAAACACCGACGTATTTTATTTCAGCAAAATAATTTTCTTAATTTTTCTTAATTTTTGTACGATAGCAATCGTACATCATTAAGTTAACGACATTTTTGAAAAGTTAACGAAAGTCAACTTAATTTTTGTGAAGTTTATTTCGGTCAATTGGCATATTTTCATATTGTCGTACGCCATCTTAAGTTTTCTTAATTTTCATTAAGTCCATTATGGTTAGGCCTTATATCTTCAAATGTCAGTTCAATTATTATGTAATTTAATTTAATTCTGATGTAAAAATATATTTTGTATTTCCCGTGAAGCTATTACCAAAGCCGTATATATTCACATAAATCATGAATTCCGTTTGGAAGATATTCCGTCAGAGATTTCCACTCCTGGAATTATGAAATACCTCGGAATCATATAAAAATTTTGCCATAGCAAACCTATTTTTCGGATTTTCGAAATCAGCTGATTTACTTCAAATTCAAAAATTAAATATTTTTAAAATATTTTTTTTCATATGAAAAAAAATAACTTAACTTGATGTAAATTATTTTAAAAGTATTAATTTCTGAAATTTTTGTATTGTAAAATGTGTAAAATGAATAGTGTTGGGTTTTTGTTGGAACTTATGATTAAGAAAACTTAGAAAATTGAATAATATTCCGAACGGAATTTACAATTAGGAAGTCTCCTTCGGAGCTAAAATCGAACATCCGAACGCAATTCATGATTTATGTGAATATATTATATACGGATTTGCTATTACAATATCAATTTACATTTTTGCTATTCAAATTAAATTATTTTTTCTCAAATAAAAAGATAAATCAAAAATACTATTTAATAATTATTAATCAATTTAATTCCGGGCGGAGCATTGATGTGGTTTAAAAGTTGACACCAGCTTAAAAATGAGGAACAGTTAGTAGGATTAGTAGACAAACCTTTCTGTTAATCGAATTTGATTTATTTATGAAAGAATAATTTTAATATTGAAAGACCAATTTGAATTGTAATAAGATCATATGCAATGGTTAACAATGACTAATTTAACCTGAAAATGTTACAAATATGTAAAACCCCTTCATTTAATAATCTTGGAAAATTCATGTCAATTTATAATTCATAAAATCTTATTTCACTTAACATAAAACGAATTAATCTTAAATTTAAATTTATTAACCAAAAAAAAAAAAAATATTTTAATTTCTACCAAATTACATTAAACCATAAAAATCTATAAAAATTGAGCCATAAATGAAACATAAAATGACTTTTATTTTTTATTTTTAATAAAATTTTTCATTTTTTTATGATATTGGAAAATTAAGTGGAATAAATTATTTTCTCTCTCTCGCTGTCTGTAAAAAAAAAAAAAAGAAAAATCATTTCAAAATTTAGTTAACCAACAAAAAAAGATAATTGACTCTTTCTTCTAAATTTAACTTAATTTCTTCAATTTTTAACAACACCAACAACAAAAAATGTTTCTCATCTTTTGTAAATTTTTATATTCCTTAATAAAAAAAAGAAAAAGAAAACAGGCAATATTTTTGTTTTGTTCTGGATCGCGGAGTAATCTTTTGTTATAGAATGGTGCTTTATCAAATCAGCTTATCTAACCATCAATTGTCATATAAAACCCCGAATAACAACACAATAAACAAAAAAATTCCTTTACCAACCACAAAAAGACAAAAAACCAAGAACGCAAAAATGGAAATTTATAAAGAAAAAAGTCTTAACACCCCTACATCCCACATATTAAGCTTAATATCCTTTTTTTTTGTGTTGATTGATGGTTACATAATAAATGTTCGTATTTTTATGGTTGTACTTTAGGGGGGAAATTTTGGCAAGAAAATTATAAGGATAAGAGTAAAAGCTATGTTAAAAATTAAATTTAATATTTCATAAAAAAAAAATGCCGCGCAGCCGAACTACTGATCAGTAGTTTTATAATCATGGGCTTTTTTTAAATTATCTACTGTAACTGCATATTTTGAGTATTATGTTGCACCCTCTAGTGGCAGAAACTAAAATTATATCAACTGTGATTTTGTACTACTACTTACTACCTTACATATGCGACATTAAACCTAATTTTAAGGGCTTATTGACTACTGGAAATCACATTTTAAAAATTAACATTTTATATATTTTACCATTCAGCGCCTGTAGCGGTATAAATTTGAAATATGGTTACTGACATCGTATTCTACTCTTAAATATCTTTCCAACGAGTGGTCAAACTTCATTTTTGGTGCACATTTACTATATAAAATTACATTTTTATTCGGAAAAAGATGTTTTGGCAAAATGTGAAAAGCGCCGTCTACCGGCCGAATTTTAAAATTATATCAATTACATCTGGTTCTCAAGAAATCAAGCTTTCTATTGGTGGGTCTATCATGAACTTGTGTGTACAGTAACTATGTGAAATAACTGCTTTTTATTGTTTACATCGGACAGACGGACAGACAGACGGACGGACAGAAAAGCGTTAACATAAGGGATTTTTTTTTAAAAAGGCTCTAAAAAGAAGATAATTTTCTATTGAATTATAAAATGAGAAAGTAAATTGATTTGTAAATTTATGTTTAATAAAATTTCATAAATCAAATTGTTTTTTTTTTTTTCTTCTTTTGTGTGGTAAATAAAAATTAGAATCACTTAAAAATCATGACTTTTCTATCAATAATTTGTTTTATTTTTAATCTATTTTTATCTTATTTTAAATATTGATTATTAATTTTGTTTTTTTTTATCTTATTTAGATATTTGTATCTGAAATAAATAAAAGATATTTTTGAGATGATATTTTTATTAATTGACTGAGTGGATAAATTGAAAATTTAAGTCTTTATTTTAAAATGCTTCAAATACATGGTCGAAATTTTAATTAGAATTTGTCCATGCCTTTTTGTAGCACACGAGAAAGATATAAATTTGTGTGTCTCAAAATTATATATAATGCGTTATGATATGATAACAAAATATTAGAAATCTGAGCGATAAATGTCCAATAGATGCTTTCACCGACACAAGTAGGCGGTCTCGATGATAATTTTGTTATCAGATTAGTACTTAATGACTCTCAATATGGCTGCCAATTATGTAGACTGCCACTGAACGCCACTAATATCGAGAATATGAAATTAGTCTACGAATTATTTAATTTAGAGGAAAATCTTATAAGTTCTATACCAGAGTCGAAATAGTTTGATGCTCATAATTGCAAACAAATAATTACAAAGCTGCAAATAAACTAATGCAGAAAAAAGCAAATAAGTAGACAGTACTAGGAATTTCTTCTCATTACTTGAAATTCAAAAACTTTCATTATAAATTATCGATTATCAAATTGACCATTGTCCGCGTTATTACGATTCAAACCGCAGTTGCATGTAATAAAGATCAATAGCATAAAAAAAAATAATCCAAATTAGCACACTCTGTCAACACATAAAAGTTTTTATTAATCTTTTTTTATAATATTTAATTTCTATTTTAGAAAGGTTATTTAATCTTTTCGCCAATTTAATCTCACAAAATATTTAAAAATAACATAAAAATTTATTCAAATTAATAAAATTATAAATATAAACGATTTGGAATGTTAAAATCTATTTTATTATTGTGACCTACATTTTATTTATATACTATTTAAGAATTTTCAATTTTTTTTCATGCTAAAATAAATTTTTAAAACTATATGATTTAATTTTTAACTTTTTTTAGCTATTTATTAATTTAACTTTTAAATATATTATTTTTGGGAAATAAAACCAAAAATTCTTTAAAAAAATTTAATTAAAAGTTAATTGAACAAGATAGACGATTGACTCTAAATATAGTTTAAATTTATAAAAATTTCTTTGCAATAACTTTTATAAAAAAATAAATTTAACTTTGGTTTTTGCAAAAAATTAAATTAAACATCCAAAAAAGAGAAAAATACTAAAATGAATAAAAAAATTCAAAATATAATTTTAAATCTGCAAACCAAAAAGTTTTCATATATAACCAATTTACAAGTCAAATATCAAATTCATTTCGTTACTCTACTTTCTAGTCGTAACTTCTAGGCAGCAAGCAAAAAAAAAAAAAAAAAAATTTTTTTCTTTACTTTTTTTCTTTTTAAAAAAAAAAACGGAAAATTTCAACTTAAACTTTTAGAATTATATACCTATATGTAGATAAAAAGAAACTACATAAGCTCTGCGACGTCCAGAAACCAAAAAAAAAAAAAAAAAAACAAACTTCTTTATAGCAAAATATGAAAATTGCTATGAATATAAATGTTATTGCAACAATATTAATAATTGTTGTCATTTTTTATCCAATTAATAGTCAAATAATACCAATTGATATTGATGACGATTTACAAGCTGAAGAATCATCAAATATACAAGAATATTCAAAACAATATCGTAGAAATGATATTGCAACAAAACAAAATCAATTATACCAAAATGATGAAGCCGAAACAGCAGCAGCAGACGAAGAAGAAAACAAAGAAGTTGATAATGGAGATGAAACAGAATCAAAAAATTATGATAACAGAAAAGGAAAAGAAAAAGGACGTGTTATCAGTTTTCCTATGGTTGAAAAGAAGTTTTTTTTATTAAAATTTAAAAAATTATTACCATTTCGAATGTTATTTTTACGGAATGAAGGTGAAGATGATGTTAGTATTATGCATAATACAAATTTGGTACATGTTGTACCAGAAGCAGAATTTGAACAAGATTCAATTGAGAAAAATGATAGAAATGTCGGTGGTGTGGAAATTGAAGAAAACCCAATAGTAGATGATACAGTACCAGTAATAGACTCATCACGTATTGAACCGGTATTAGGTGATCCAGTACCTGTATTGGATACGTCAAGTATTGATATGACTAGATCAGCAATGGTACCATTAACTGGTGAAATTTTTATTGGACGACCAAAAATATTAAAAAAAAAATTCATTTCATCAAAATATAATTTACCACCAATAAATTAAATAATATAGAAAATAAAATTGTTTTTAGTGATTCATCTTTTACTTTATTGTTGTTTGTTTAATGTTTAATGTGTTTTTTTTTTAAGATAACATAAATTTAATGGTTTATTTTCTTGTGTATGTTTTTATTTCGAAAATTTTTTAAAATATTTATTTGTATTGTTTTATGATAATAATAGTTTTGTGACCCATTAAAAATTTTGGTTTTTTTCCAAGCGGATATGATAAAAATACAGGTAATATTATCTAACTCTAACACCTAAAATTAATGCCCAAAAAGTCTTCGTACACCACAGTTATTTCCAATCTGCAGTCTAATTAACATTACATTCAGATGGGAAAAGTTAAATATTAATTGAGTGGACAATTTACAACAATTTAAAAATAAAATTATTTTGAGTGATTTAGTTTCTCATGCGGAATTAGTCATGGACCGTGTCTTGACACCGTGTCAAAAAAAAAAACAATTGACAATTGAAAAAAAAAAAATATTATTGTACAAGTACGTTAAGGCTAAATCATACCAGGAAATTGAAAATATAGTAAATCGAAGCAAATCCACTATTCAAAGTGTTATTAAAAATTTTAAAACGGAAAATACGATAGTCAACGTCCAAAAACGCTAACTACTCGAGAAGAGCGCACAGTATAAAAGGCTATCGATAATAATCCTAGGTTAAGTGATCCAAAAGTATGCTCAACGATTGGACAATCATTAAAAAAAATATATATCCACAAATTGTTCGAGATATACTAAAAAAACATGGGTACAACAATGCTAGAGTAGCATACCTAAGTAAATCTATGCAATAATAAAATCTTATTTATAGCAACAACAAAAATTGTTAAATTGGGATAACAGAAAAACGATTCCATATTTAATATGAATATTTCTGATTTCTCGAAAACAATTTTAAATATAACTGAAAAATTTTTCAGATTCATTTTATTATCTCGACTATAAATTTATTAAATTCATTATTACTAATTTATCCATTTTAAAATGAAATCTATAAATTAATTAATTTTCAAATATTTTTGATAATATTAATTAAATATTTCATATAGTATAATCAATAAAATTAATTAATAAATTTACTATCACTAATTTATTATTATAACTTATTGGAAAATTGTCAAAATAAAATTTATAGACATGAAAACAACGAATATCATTCTTATTAATAATCTAAAAAAATTTTATATTATATTTTCCTTGTTTCTTTTTAATACATTGGTTTACTTACTTATATACATAATATATACTAGGAAGAATATTCAGACCATATTTTAAGCATATTATGTATGTACGATATTTTTTGTTTAATGTTGTGTATAACGAATCGCTCATAATGATTATTATTATTATTATTATTATTGTTATATGGTAGAATAACCTCAGCATCTCATGGCAATTCATCTTAACACTTATATATATATTATAATTTATTTCGTAATAATATGATTGTATATATTATACATATGTACATATATTATTTTGTAGGAATTTCCTTCGACAACAAAATAAAAAACGTATAAAAGCCCACATACCGAATAAATAAATGAAAATCTCTTTTTCCTTATAGATATAGAATATATAGATATTCTATAAAATGTTACTTGTTATCCTTACAAGGATAACCAAAGCACGATTTTCTAATAAACCATATATGTATTAGTATTATATAAAATATTCTTATAGCACCAAAAAAAAAAAAAAAAAATTAAATCTATCTTTTTTTTTAGATTTGTAAAAAAAAAACTATAAGCCGCAAGGATATATGAAAAGATAGCAAATCAGGAATTTCGGTTTTTGTTGTTGTTCCTATTTGTTTCCCATAATATTTAGCTATAATAAATTTGATCTATATACACAATAAATACGCACGGACATAAATCAATTTTACTTTTTTCTATTTCCGGAATTTTTTTTTTTTTTTTTTTCATTAAGGATTTTTTTATTTTTTACATTGTCGTCATTTTAATTCGACTCCAATTGAATGTGCATTCCATATTTTATAAAAAAAGGAGATAAATTATGGTGGAACGAAAATTTGTAAATATAAAATTTGACCTTTAGTCTGATTTATATCTTTCTCCCTCATTTGGTTTTTTAGTTAGAAAGAGCTGAGAGAAAACCATAGATTAAAAATTTCGAAAATGTAAATGTGAAATAAAAGGATAGAATTTTTTAAGTTTAATTTTCTTTTTAACTTTAGTTAGGATATTAAAAATGACGGAAACTTCCTTTTTTTAACTATAATATCCTTTTTTTTTCTCCAAATAGGACGAAGAATTATTTTCTGATATCTTTAAAGTATAATATTTTTCTGTAGTGTTGTCAGTAATCTTATGGGAATAATATTAAATTTAGACCTTCACAATATATTATAAAAATTGTAAGTATTTAATAAAAAATTTGAGGCATATTTTTTATACCAGATATAAAATATAATGTTAAATACAAAAAAAAAACGTATCCAAGGCCTTAAGGATAAGAAACAAAAGATTTGATTCTTTAATGGGTAAATCCATATATATTCATCTGTTTATTTTATATTTTGTTAAAGATTTTTTCATTATATCAACAAAATTCTATAAAGATCCTTTTTTATGAACTGATTTTCATTACGCAAACATTAACACAAAAAATTTATTTGCTTCATATATAAAGTGGACATCAGTCAAAAGGATATATCTACTCTTTTATATGTTTCAGTCGTGGTAAGTTGGTTAGTACTTAAAGTGAAGCGAGTATTAAGGGAATGAGTATTAAAGAGTAAAAGTAAATTACATTTTATTACACCATAAAGTTCCTAATGAAATCACAAGCCAGGATAAAGATAAAAATAAAATAGAAAATATATATTTTATCAAGTTAAAATTATGAAAATGTAGAAAAATAGTTAATTTTTTGTTTTTGGATTTGCTTGCTGGGTTTTATGTGGTAAAACATATTTTAGTCAATTACACAAAAATATTATTATTTTTGTTGTTGGTAAATTGAATAGTTGGGGTGGTAAAATAACTGTTTTTTTTTGTTAGTAGACAATTAAATTAAGGTTCCAGACTGAATATTATTTATAAAGGTTTAATATTACAGGAGTTTGTAAATATATAAAAAGTATTTACAAGATATAACCTAAAACACTAAAAATGTTAGTTCCTATGTAATATGTAAAAACAAATTAAGGCAATAAATGAATTTATAATTTAAATTTTTATATATATATATATATACAAATACAATATTTATATACAAATGTCAAATATTTCCTATAATTCACACCTAAAAATAATAAGTTTTTGTTTTAACTATAATACAAATATTTCCTATAATTCACACCTAAAAATAATAATTTTTTGTTTCATTCCCTCTATAGGTTAATTTTTTCTGGCTATCTCTTTTTATTTTGGCGAACAAATAAAAATTCTCCATTATATAAACCAAGGGTAAATCTTTGGGTTATGTTCGTGCCCGTGTTTTTTGTGTAGATGCATATAAAAGTCGGCAACTTTTTCCATTTTTTCCATTGAAATCAACAACATTTTTCGGAGACGTGCAGTATATATGTACAACAAATTCTGATTGTTTTCAATGTAAAAATTTCTTTCTGTTGCCGATGGGTCTACTACGAAATCCCGTTTACCAAAATCCCGTTTATCAAAATCCCGTTTATCAAAATCCCATTTTTTGAAATCCCGAGGACCAAAATTCCGTTTTTTTAAAATCCGGTGGACCACAATCCCGTTTTTTTTTAAATCCGGTAGACGAGAATCCCGAGGACGAAAATCCCGTTTAAAATGAGAAACAATAGCAAAAAAAATAAAACAAAAAAGCAAAAAAAAATATAAAATTTACAAAAAAACGTTAAAAAAAATATAAAATTTACAAAAAAAGCAAAAAAAATATAAAATTTAAAAAAAAAAAGCAAAAAAAATATAAAATTTACAAAAAAAAACAAAAAAAAAAATAAAATTTACAAAAAAAGCAAAAAAAAATATAAAATTTACAAAAAACGTAAAAAAAAAATATAAAATTTAAAAAAAAAAGCACAAAAAAATATAAAATTTCAAAAAAAGCAAAAAAAATATAAAGTATAAAAATAAAAACAAACAAAATGGAGGCAGTATACCACCACGTCCGCGTCGTTGGCTCTGGATAAAACTAAGTGTGGGACTTGAATTACACGATATTTTTATAAATTTTTCAAAAATCCCGTCGAAAAACGGAATTTTTAAAAATATTGGATTTTAAAAAAAAACTTTTAGAAAATCGGTATTTTGAAAAACGGTATTTTCGTCCGCCGGAATATTAGTCCACTAATTTTTTTTAAAAAAAAAGGAATTTGGAAAAACGGTATTTTGATCCGCGGGATTTTATAGTGTTCCCGTTGCCGATATATGTATTTATATGCGTCTACAAAAAAACACGACTGTTGTTGTTGTTTTAAACAGCGCGTAGACAATGGCGAAATTTGGGGGCTAATTATTTAAAAGAATATGTATTTATGTACAAGTGCGGTAGAGACACCAATATCGTCCATACATTTTTTTGGACGTCCAATTTTCGAATTTTAATTTCGAATGGGAGTTCAATTATGGCACAAATGTCGGCTCGCGTCTTTTCCAAAGCAAAAATGGTGGTATTTTTTGTACAGTAGAAATTTTGTAAACCATAATTTTTTTATTGTTGACAGATATTGTTTTAACTTTGGCTTTTTTTGGAATTTGAAATTTTGCAATTTATTTTCCAAAATTTCAAATATTTAGTTGCTATAATTTAATACAAAAACAAAATTTCACTATAATTGGTTGTCTCAGTCAGGCGATTTTTAATATGCTATCTCATACTATTTTGCCTAAAAAATATAAGTTTCGCTATTGTCTAAACTCTATATTAAGGCTGATTTTCATTACCATGAAGTGATTTTCATTACCATGAAGTTTTAGAAAACTAAAACGAGATAGATATAAAAAACATGTAAGAGAAAAAGGGACAACTCTAGTATTTGAAAATATTTATGGAAAATTTTATGGTAAAGATTTTGACATAAATTTTCAACATAACCAAGAAAAATTGAATTAAATAGAAATTTTCTTATTTTTTTTTAACAAATTTTCTCCAGTTTTTTTTTTTAGAATATTCAATACATTCAGTAGGCAATGATATTAAAAAAAATTTCAAAAAAACAAAAAATAACAGATTTATTTTTGACATTGATATCTTTTTTTTTTTTGGCATTCACATCTTTTTATAGGAAAAGATGAAACGCGACATCTTTTCCTATAAAAAGACGCCAATGTCAAAATATTTGCTATAAAAAGATGCCAATGTCAAAATATTTACTATAAAAAGACGTGAATGTCAAATTTTGCAGATGTGTTTCTCTCTCTATTAAACAACAGGAAAATATGAATTTTGTATCTCGTTCTGGTCGACATCTGCAAATTCATAGTAATGAAAATTGAACTTCATGGTAATGA
This sequence comes from Empis stercorea, assembly GCA_949752835.1. NCBI lineage: Eukaryota > Metazoa > Arthropoda > Insecta > Diptera > Empididae > Empis > Empis stercorea. The sequence goes on along the minus strand of OX457087.1, from coordinate 49,631,506 downwards.
AAATCAGCCTTTAATTTGAATAAAAAAAAATACTGTGCTAAATATTTGGAATATTTTTTTATTAAGTAGGTTTTTAATTTTTAATTAAAAAATATTTTCTTCGTTCGTTGAATTCAAAAATACTAATTTCATTTGAAAATCAAATTTTCATATTTAATATCGTTTCCTTGATATAATTAAAAATAAAAATAAAATTACTTATTTAATTTTTTTTCTTATTGAAATCTAGTAATAATAAAATATTTTATTTGAAAATATAATTTTCATATTTATTTTCTTCAAATAATTAAAATACTTATATAATTTTTTGGCTTGGTAAAATCTAGTAACAATAATGAAATATTTTTTATTATTAAATTTAATAACATTTTGCAAAAAAAGTTTTCAATATGATTGTTCAAGTTTAGCAAACCCAATTTTAATAGTCGTCGTCTTTGACGGCTTCAAAAATGAATATTTAACAAGAAACGTCACACCTAATTTATTGAAATTCCGAAAAGAAGGTGTATACATTAAATCATTGAAAACGCTTAACTGCTCAAATGCTCTTCAAGCGCTACAAACAATTGGTATATGTTAACAGAATAATTCTACTTTTTAAAATTATTCTAAATTTTGTAATGTGCTTGTTAAATATTAGGGACCGGAACACATTCTTGGAAGCATGGTATAGTAGGACATAAGACAACTAATCTAGTGCCAGGCGTCCCGATATTTGAATATAATGAGAAACTATACAATTACAACCGTAGTATTTCTCCAATTTGGGTGAGTCGTCATTACTTAACATTATATTTCATATAAATAACAATATATAATAGTAATAGTATATTCCAGTATATTATTATTTATATTAAATATGTATAATAAAAATAAATTAATATAATTCAAATAACATAATTAATTCTAGGCAACCAACCAGTTCAATGGGGGCAGGTCAGCCTGTATGATGTGGGCTGGTTGTGAATTTCCTTATCAAGAAGAAAGACCAGCATATATAGTGAAATATAATGCAAGTATTTCCATTAAAACACGTTTTGAAACTATTGTTTCATGGCTTAACAGCTCTCTTATGCCTCCTAATCTTATTCTGGTATACATAGAGGAACCAGATAAATTGGGACATACATATGGTCCTGACAGTGCTGAAGTAATTTTAATATATTATAAATTTATATTGCTTAAATAGAATTACATATATTTGTTAAGTGACATAGCACGAGAAATAAAACGAATCCTTTTTCTCAGTTACATTAACAATATAAGTCGAAGGATTCTGCCCTCTCACGAGAAGAGAGAGAGCAGCCAGTAACCGTGGTGAGGAGATGTGAATTAATTGGGGATTCTAGTCGAAATCACTGAAAGGTGCGGTTGCTGGTTAGTTCGCGGCAAGATTTTAGTTAAATATTAATTATTAAAATGGAAATGTATTTAAATTCAGTTTTAGTTAAGTTTAGTAAATCGTCGTTTAATATATTCATTTATTGGAATAGGTAACAAATATCCTACAAGAGATTGATATTGCACAGGGATATTTGTACGAGAGTATAAGAGCTCTGAATTTAGTTGCAAGAACCAATATAATTTATATAAGTGACCATGGAATGTCGCCCGTACCTTATGAGGGTTTGCACAATACTTTTAAAAACATGGAACCGATATGCAAGCAAGGTAGTTCAAGTTGGCTTAAGTACTTTATTAATGCCGTAACTCAAGAATTTGCTTCAACCGGGGACTTTTCCCAAGAATGCTATAGCTATGCCATGACAAAATATTTTAGGGTATATAGGTTTCAGAGTTCTCAAAATTCGCCTGAAAGCCTTAAATATAAAGAATGGAATAAAAACGTTGCCTCGTAATTATTAATTAAATATATATTTAAAAAAGTGATTGATTTGACAATAAAGATTAATCAGAAAATTGGGCAAATAATTAATTGTTGTCGAGGTAGCTCAGAAGCATGCACAAGTAATATACAAATAACTTTTTATTCCAAAAAAATAATATGATGCACTCAAATCTTGGGAAAAACAATACGAATTCGTATACTAATTTTAAGTTCGGAATTATGAATTTTAAATTTGGAAAAGCTATATTGTTTTTCCCAAGATTTGAGTGCATCATATTATTATTTTTATGGAATAAAAAGTTATTTGTATATTACTTGTGAATGCTTCTGAGCTAACTCGACAACAATTAATTATTTGCCTAATTTTCTGATTAATCTTAAATAAGGAATTTTTGAATTTGTTATTTTTATATATTACATGTAATCCAACACCCAAATAATATTAACAAAATAATTCATATGTATCAGTGTCAAATCAATCTACATTTTACAAATTCATTATTCGATTTGATCTAATGAATTTCTTTATAATTATTTTAGGAATAGTTATTATACCTTACCAGTTGGTCAAGCATTTTATGAATACATGCAAAAATATGAAAAAACTTTAATAGAATTAAATATAACAAGTAATTTTTTAAAATTAATGAATACCAAATTTTATCTATAAGACAATTTTTAGTTGACAATAACACTATGTTCGGTGCACATGGTTGGTACATACCGATACCTGGTCCAGAAAAATATAATTTTTTTCCACTTACCAACGATTCCATATTTATGGCAAAAGGGCCTGCTTTTACGCGTGGTCTTGTTGATTCTAAAATTGAATTAGTGGACTTTCACAAATTGTTCATACTTATATTAAATATTGACTATGATGTTGAAGATGATGGCAATTTTTCAAGAATCGAGCCTATCTTAAATATGAAAGCTAACAGAGAAATGATCAATTGGCAAGGTAAAAAAATATATTAACACTAAGTTTATTGAGAAACTATGAACTTAATTTTAATTTTAGATAGAATTTTATTGATCGCTTCATGTGCTGTAGGACACTGTATAGTGTTTTATCTATGTGTATTCATTTATACATCTAGAAAAATGCGGAAGGCAAAAGAGATGAGGAAGGAAAAAAGAAATGAATAGTTGACTTGAATTTATATGTACCAGACCTTTTCTATTTTGTTTTGTTTTTTGAAATTTATATGTTTTTATTTGGAATAAATAAATAAATTATTATTTATAAATAATAATAATAATTTATTATTATTTATTATTTATTATTTATTATTAATAATAATAGTTTTAAATTTAATATCGTTTAAAATCGCCCCTAGGTTGGTATTGTAAAGTCTTGCGTCCCTTACGTCACAGACTTCACGAAATCTCACTGAAAACACTAGCCGTCAGGCCGAATGTTGTGGCAACTTAGCATAAGCCGATGTGGTTCAGTGGACTTCTTATTGTTTGATTCAAGGTTTTATATAACTCTTAGTTTAGCCGGTAGCCGATATAAGGTTATAATTAAACACTCAAAGTTTCAAGTTGAAGTGATATTTCTTTATTAAAAACCCATTTCTTTTATACCCTAAAATTGCATTGATTCTTATGGCTAATGGTTATTTTGCTATTTCAGCAAAAATATAGTTATGTGAAAATATTCAATATTTAATTATTATTTATTATAAAGTTATTTACCTTTAAATTGCATATACATAAATATATATATTTACACCTGATTTCATATATATATTTATGCATATAGCTCGTGTTCTAATTAATTTATTATTTATATTTTGAATATAAATATTCCCACTAGAGCATCCAATCCCGGGATCCCAAAAACCGGGATCCCGGGAATACCGGACATTTTTTGGATACCGAAATACCGGTACTGATTTTTTGAATACCGGGATTTCGGTTCTGACAACTTTTATGTTAAATATGAAAGCATTCGAAATAAACAAAGTAGTTCTCAAATTCAGTGATGGAAAAAAATTAAAAAGTGAGTTTTGAAAATATTTGATGACGCCATGACCATGCCATGGTAATAATAAATACTAATTTTAAATAGTCGTTTTCAAAATAAACCCTAAATTCCTTGCCGAAAAAAAAGTGAGTTCTGAAAATTTTTGATTACCATAGTAATTAAATATTAATTTTAAATGGTTGCAGAGCATTTTCAACAGCAAATTGTAATAATAATAATAGTGTCAAACATTACAAAACATAATTCAATTAATTTCATTTTCTCTTCATCAAGACAGGTAAAGTTTTAGTTATTATAAAAATTTAATTTTCAATATTTGAAAGCAAATATCATAGTCCTTAGAAACCAACCATGTCCAAAAACCAAGATAAGGCATACGTAGAGTGCACTCGAAGCGTAATTGAAAAAACTCCTATATGGGGTTATTTCTTACGTGACAAATCAGGCGAATTTGCAAAATGTAATAATAAGCAGTGTAATAAACAATTAAAAACGGGGGGCGGATCAACCAGTGGACTACATAAGCATATGACATCAGTTCACTCCATAAACACATTAAAAAAACCTTCATCTGATGTTCATCTATCGTCAATCGCGTCAACAAGTAGCAACTCAGCAAATACTGTAAAAAAGTCAACAATTACAAGTTTTTTCACCGTTCATGACAACTCACTTGATGCAGTACTAGCTAGAATGACCGCTGTTGATGGCTTACCATTTAGAATCTTTGTAACATCTGTGGAGTTGCGCAAATCTTTATCTGCTCGTGGATTTGATGTGCCCAAATCGGAGACAACGATTCGTTATATGGTAATCAAATATGGTAAATTTATTCGGCAAAAAATTTCTGTTGAACTGCAAAGCTTGAAGTCCCAAGGGGAGCGATTTAGCCTATCTTTCGACGAATGGACTTCTACAAGAAATCGACGATATCTAAATTTAAATCTGCATATCAAAGGAAAACATTGGAATTTGGGGTTATTACGAGTACATGGATCGTTACCAGCAGAAAAATGCATTACATTGATTGCTGACAATTTAAAAACTTTTGGTTTGAGCTTGCATGAAGATATCGTTTGCATTACAACCGATGGAGCTTCGGTCATGAAAAAAGTCGGCAAATTGCTAACCAATGATCAACAGCTATGTTTTGCACATGCTATTCATTTAGCAGTAGTGGATATCTTGTATAAAAAGCCTGCACAAACACTTCAGAAGAAAGCGGTCGAAATGGAAGCGAATGATGATGAAGATTTCGAGTCAGAAATTGAGCACCACGATACCGGATTTCAAGTAATTTTTGACGAAACTGAACCAGAGTTATCAGATGAGCTATTACCATTGATTACAAAAGTAAGAAGTATCGTCAGATTGTTCCGCCACTCACCAACTAAAAACGACGATATTCTTCAAAAATATGTCAAAGCAGAGTTTGGTAAAGAAAAATCGTTGTTAATTGACATAAAAACTCGCTGGAACAGTCTTTATGTTATGCTAGAACGTTTTTTTGAAGTAAAAAATTGTGTACTCAAATCATTGATTGATATCAAATCAACGTTATCGTTCAATGAAGAAGAAATGGAATTGATTAAGAATTTGCTGACAACACTTGAACCAGTTAAATTAGCTGTTGAAGCACTATGCCGTCGCGATTCAACACTTTTGACAGCAGATGCAACTATTTATTTTTTGATCAATAATTTGGGCAACAACCATTTAGGTCTTCATCTTAAAGAAGCAATAATCCGTCGAGTGAACGAACGCCGAACCAACTTATCTAGCTTGATGCAATACTTGCACAAAGGTAATCAAGTTTACGACGACTTTGAGCTAGATTTGTATTTAAACTTTGAACGCCTCAGAAAAACACAGATAATTAACCTGATTGTTGGCTTGAGTACTCGTATGTCAAAACCAAGTTCAAATGAACCATCGCAAGAACCAGATAACGAATTAGACAACGAAATTATTGAAGATGATGAAGTTTTGGTGTCTCTACAAGAAAAACTTGACAGAGCAATCAGTCAAGAACTAAATTCAAAAATTGCACCAAAAAGGGCAAAAACAGCAAACGATCTTATAAGTATTGTCAAAAAAGAGCTGGCAGTTTTCGAGGCAGAAGGTTGTCGCGGATCTACACTCGAAAAAACTTACAAGTATTTGAATTCTGTACCGCCTACCAGCGTGGAATCGGAGCGCGTTTTTTCAGGATGTGCAATTGTTGCGACTAAAATTAGATCATCATTAAATGATGAAAGCTTGGATATATTGTGCTTTCTTCGGTCACATTTTAAACTTACCAGCAACTGAATTTGTTAATTTATTAATTTCATACTAAACTTTATTCATTTTTGTATTTTTGTTTTATTTTATGTTGAAAGCTTGGTGATATTGTGCCAGCAACTGAATTTTTTAATTTATTAATTTTCTACTAAATTGATTTAATTTTTATATTTCTTTTTTTATTTTTTTATTTACAATAATAAATTTTCTGAATTATTTGTTTTTCGTTTAATTTCTTTCCGTTTCAGATTTCCTTTCAGTCCCGGTGCTAGTACCGGGAACCCGGTATTGAGAAAATCTAGTACCGAAATCCCGGTTTCAAAAAAATGGTTCGGTATTGGATGCTCTATTCCCACATTTGTTTACAATATTTATAATTTAACTAACCTTACGCAATATATAAAGTATTTTTCTTTTACTTTTATGTTTACAGTTATTATATATTAATAAGAATAACCTTCTTATTTTATTTTATAATATACTATAGTGTGGGAGATTTCTAACTCGTTCACACCACTCTTCCCAACGGAAAAGGAGGAATCTTGTGGTAAAAAGGTTCCTTCTTTCCAACTGTCTCCTAGATACAAATTCTTGTATAATTTTCAATTTTTGTATTTATATATATATTTATTCAACTCTTTTCTTCTTTTAAAAATTTTATTGAATTATTTCATTGTTAAATTATTTCGCTTTATTACCTTATTCATTCTTTGTTTTATTTTATTTACTATTTTATTTACTATCAATATGTTCAAGAAAATTTATCAAAATTTTATTTAGCTTATCTTAACTATTAGCTATATTTATTATCTATTTATTATAAGTTTTAAATTATCTAGTTTATTCTATTTATTAATTTATTTTATATATATATATAGGTTTATAGATTTCCAGGCGTCCCCTTCCTCCTTAATAAATTTTTAGTTTTGTAATACTATTGCTAGATATACGTAATATGGTTTTAATCTATTTTTATGTACTATCATTTTCTTATTTTCCGCTTTAATTTCGCAGTTAACTCCTGTGCTACTTATAACTTCGTATGGTCCAATGTATATTGGATCTAATTTTTTCCTATTTTCATTTCTTAATAAAACTAAACTACCTACTTCATAGTTACTATCTTTAACTCTAAAATCTTTATCCTACCTAGTTTTTCTATCCTGTTTCTTTTTAAGTAATGTTTCCCTAGCATCTCTGTGTGCTATTTGTAATTTATTTTTCAAATCTATTATAAAATCTTCATAATTGTACACTGGCTGAACATTTCTTAATAAGCTTGAAGGTAGTTGACATTGCTTTCCGTATATTAGTTCGTATGGTGTATATTCTGTTTCTGAATGTACTGATGTATTATAACAGAATGTGTAGTATGGCAACCATTTATCCCAATCTGTATGGTTTTCAGTTACGTATGTCCTGAGATACGCTCCTAGTACCTTATGTGAATTTTCTAAAGCTCCTATACTTTCATGGTGATATGCTGTAGAGAACAGTTGTTCTATTTTTGACATTTTACACATGTCCTTAAAAACATGACTCATAAATTCCGTTCCTTGGTCGGAAACTATTTTCTTTGGAACACCATATTTTAATATGAAGTGTTCTACGAGTCCTTTTGCTACAGTATTAGCTTCTTTGTTTCTAAGAGGTATATTTTCTATAAATTTTGTTAACTCATCTTGTATTGTTAAAATATATTTATAACCCTCTGTTGATTCATCTAATGGGCCTACAAGATCTACGTAAATTCTCTCAAAACTTGTTTCACTTGTTGATGTTATAATCATTGGTTGTCTTTTCATATTTATATGTTTATTTCTTTGACAAGATTCGCAATGTTTTACAAATGTTGTGATATCTTCCTGCATTTCTGTCCAGAAATATTTGCATTTTATATTTTTAATCATACGATTTATTCCTGCATGTCCACTAGTTGGTAATATATGATAATCGTTAAGTAATAGTTTTTTCATCCCTGGGTCAGTAATCCTTATCAATTCTTTCATTATGTGCACTTTTATATTAGTATTTTTAAATATTTCATTCAATTTTTTCTTTATATTATTAATAGTATTATTGTGATTATTATTACTATTAATACTATTATTATTAGTAGTATTATTATCATTATTATTATTATTATTATCAATATTATTATTATTATTATTATTATAATTACATTTTTAGGCATATTTTGCCTAAAAATATAAGTTTCGCTATTGTCTAAACTCTACATTAAGGCTGATTTTCATTACCATGAAGTGATTTTCATTACCATGAAGTTTTAGAAAACTAAAACGAGATAGATATAAAAAACATGTAAGAGAAAAAGGGACAACTCTAGTATTTGAAAATATTTATGGAAAATTTTATGGTAAAGATTTTGACATAAATTTTCAACATAACCAAGAAAAATTGAATTAAATAGAAATTTTCTTATTTTTTTTTAACAAATTTTCTCCAGTTTTTTTTTTAGAATATTCAATACATTCAGTAGGCAATGATATTAAAAAAAATTTCAAAAAAACAAAAAATAACAGATTTATTTTTGACATTGATATCTTTTTTTTTTTTGGCATTCACATCTTTTTATAGGAAAAGATGAAACGCGACATCTTTTCCTATAAAAAGACGCCAATGTCAAAATATTTGCTATAAAAAGATGCCAATGCCAAATTATTTACTATAAAAAGACGTGAATGTCAAATTTTGCAGATGTGTTTCTCTCTCTATTAAACAACAGGAAAATATGAATTTTGTATCTCGTTCTGGTCGACATCTGCAAATTCATAGTAATGAAAATTGAACTTCATGGTAATGAAAATCAGCCTTTAATTTGAATAAAAAAAAATACTGTGCTAAATATTTGGAATATTTTTTTATTAAGTAGGTTTTTAATTTTTAATTAAAAAATATTTTCTTCGTTCGTTGAATTCAAAAATACTAATTTCATTTGAAAATCAAATTTTCATATTTAATATCGTTTCCTTGATATAATTAAAAATAAAAATAAAATTACTTATTTAATTTTTTTTCTTATTGAAATCTAGTAATAATAAAATATTTTATTTGAAAATATAATTTTCATATTTATTTTCTTCAAATAATTAAAATACCTATATAATTTTTTGGCTTGGTAAAATCTAGTAACAATAATGAAATATTTTTTATTATTAAATTTAATAACATTTTGCAAAAAAAGTTTTCAATATGATTGTTCAAGTTTAGCAAACCCAATTTTAATAGTCGTCGTCTTTGACGGCTTCAAAAATGAATATTTAACAAGAAACGTCACACCTAATTTATTGAAATTCCGAAAAGAAGGTGTATACATTAAATCATTGAAAACGCTTAACTGCTCAAATGCTCTTCAAGCGCTACAAACAATTGGTATATGTTAACAGAATAATTCTACTTTTTAAAATTATTCTAAATTTTGTAATGTGCTTGTTAAATATTAGGGACCGGAACACATTCTTGGAAGCATGGTATAGTAGGACATAAGACAACTAATCTAGTGCCAGGCGTCCCGATATTTGAATATAATGAGAAACTATACAATTACAACCGTAGTATTTCTCCAATTTGGGTGAGTCGTCATTACTTAACATTATATTTCATATAAATAACAATATATAATAGTAATAGTATATTCCAGTATATTATTATTTATATTAAATATGTATAATAAAAATAAATTAATATAATTCAAATAACATAATTAATTCTAGGCAACCAACCAGTTCAATGGGGGCAGGTCAGCCTGTATGATGTGGGCTGGTTGTGAATTTCCTTATCAAGAAGAAAGACCAGCATATATAGTGAAATATAATGCAAGTATTTCCATTAAAACACGTTTTGAAACTATTGTTTCATGGCTTAACAGCTCTCTTATGCCTCCTAATCTTATTCTGGTATACATAGAGGAACCAGATAAATTGGGACATACATATGGTCCTGACAGTGCTGAAGTAATTTTAATATATTATAAATTTATATTGCTTAAATAGAATTACATATATTTGTTAAGTGACATAGCACGAGAAATAAAACGAATCCTTTTTCTCAGTTACATTAACAATATAAGTCGAAGGATTCTGCCCTCTCACGAGAAGAGAGAGAGCAGCCAGTAACCGTGGTGAGGAGATGTGAATTAATTGGGGATTCTAGTCGAAATCACTGAAAGGTGCGGTTGCTGGTTAGTTCGCGGCAAGATTTTAGTTAAATATTAATTATTAAAATGGAAATGTATTTAAATTCAGTTTTAGTTAAGTTTAGTAAATCGTCGTTTAATATATTCATTTATTGGAATAGGTAACAAATATCCTACAAGAGATTGATATTGCACAGGGATATTTGTACGAGAGTATAAGAGCTCTGAATTTAGTTGCAAGAACCAATATAATTTATATAAGTGACCATGGAATGTCGCCCGTACCTTATGAGGGTTTGCACAATACTTTTAAAAACATGGAACCGATATGCAAGCAAGGTAGTTCAAGTTGGCTTAAGTACTTTATTAATGCCGTAACTCAAGAATTTGCTTCAACCGGGGACTTTTCCCAAGAATGCTATAGCTATGCCATGACAAAATATTTTAGGGTATATAGGTTTCAGAGTTCTCAAAATTCGCCTGAAAGCCTTAAATATAAAGAATGGAATAAAAACGTTGCCTCGTAATTATTAATTAAATATATATTTAAAAAAGTGATTGATTTGACAATAAAGATTAATCAGAAAATTGGGCAAATAATTAATTGTTGTCGAGGTAGCTCAGAAGCATGCACAAGTAATATACAAATAACTTTTTATTCCAAAAAAATAATATGATGCACTCAAATCTTGGGAAAAACAATACGAATTCGTATACTAATTTTAAGTTCGGAATTATGAATTTTAAATTTGGAAAAGCTATATTGTTTTTCCCAAGATTTGAGTGCATCATATTATTATTTTTATGGAATAAAAAGTTATTTGTATATTACTTGTGAATGCTTCTGAGCTAACTCGACAACAATTAATTATTTGCCTAATTTTCTGATTAATCTTAAATAAGGAATTTTTGAATTTGTTATTTTTATATATTACATGTAATCCAACACCCAAATAATATTAACAAAATAATTCATATGTATCAGTGTCAAATCAATCTACATTTTACAAATTCATTATTCGATTTGATCTAATGAATTTCTTTATAATTATTTTAGGAATAGTTATTATACCTTACCAGTTGGTCAAGCATTTTATGAATACATGCAAAAATATGAAAAAACTTTAATAGAATTAAATATAACAAGTAATTTTTTAAAATTAATGAATACCAAATTTTATCTATAAGACAATTTTTAGTTGACAATAACACTATGTTCGGTGCACATGGTTGGTACATACCGATACCTGGTCCAGAAAAATATAATTTTTTTCCACTTACCAACGATTCCATATTTATGGCAAAAGGGCCTGCTTTTACGCGTGGTCTTGTTGATTCTAAAATTGAATTAGTGGACTTTCACAAATTGTTCATACTTATATTAAATATTGACTATGATGTTGAAGATGATGGCAATTTTTCAAGAATCGAGCCTATCTTAAATATGAAAGCTAACAGAGAAATGATCAATTGGCAAGGTAAAAAAATATATTAACACTAAGTTTATTGAGAAACTATGAACTTAATTTTAATTTTAGATAGAATTTTATTGATCGCTTCATGTGCTGTAGGACACTGTATAGTGTTTTATCTATGTGTATTCATTTATACATCTAGAAAAATGCGGAAGGCAAAAGAGATGAGGAAGGAAAAAAGAAATGAATAGTTGACTTGAATTTATATGTACCAGACCTTTTCTATTTTGTTTTGTTTTTTGAAATTTATATGTTTTTATTTGGAATAAATAAATAAATTATTATTTATAAATAATAATAATAATTTATTATTATTTATTATTTATTATTTATTATTAATAATAATAGTTTTAAATTTAATATCGTTTAAAATCGCCCCTAGGTTGGTATTGTAAAGTCTTGCGTCCCTTACGTCACAGACTTCACGAAATCTCACTGAAAACACTAGCCGTCAGGCCGAATGTTGTGGCAACTTAGCATAAGCCGATGTGGTTCAGTGGACTTCTTATTGTTTGATTCAAGGTTTTATATAACTCTTAGTTTAGCCGGTAGCCGATATAAGGTTATAATTAAACACTCAAAGTTTCAAGTTGAAGTGATATTTCTTTATTAAAAACCCATTTCTTTTATACCCTAAAATTGCATTGATTCTTATGGCTAATGGTTATTTTGCTATTTCAGCAAAAATATAGTTATGTGAAAATATTCAATATTTAATTATTATTTATTATAAAGTTATTTACCTTTAAATTGCATATACATAAATATATATATTTACACCTGATTTCATATATATATTTATGCATATAGCTCGTGTTCTAATTAATTTATTATTTATATTTTGAATATAAATATTCCCACTAGAGCATCCAATCCCGGGATCCCAAAAACCGGGATCCCGGGAATACCGGACATTTTTTGGATACCGAAATACCGGTACTGATTTTTTGAATACCGGGATTTCGGTTCTGACAACTTTTATGTTAAATATGAAAGCATTCGAAATAAACAAAGTAGTTCTCAAATTCAGTGATGGAAAAAAATTAAAAAGTGAGTTTTGAAAATATTTGATGACGCCATGACCATGCCATGGTAATAATAAATACTAATTTTAAATAGTCGTTTTCAAAATAAACCCTAAATTCCTTGCCGAAAAAAAAGTGAGTTCTGAAAATTTTTGATTACCATAGTAATTAAATATTAATTTTAAATGGTTGCAGAGCATTTTCAACAGCAAATTGTAATAATAATAATAGTGTCAAACATTACAAAACATAATTCAATTAATTTCATTTTCTCTTCATCAAGACAGGTAAAGTTTTAGTTATTATAAAAATTTAATTTTCAATATTTGAAAGCAAATATCATAGTCCTTAGAAACCAACCATGTCCAAAAACCAAGATAAGGCATACGTAGAGTGCACTCGAAGCGTAATTGAAAAAACTCCTATATGGGGTTATTTCTTACGTGACAAATCAGGCGAATTTGCAAAATGTAATAATAAGCAGTGTAATAAACAATTAAAAACGGGGGGCGGATCAACCAGTGGACTACATAAGCATATGACATCAGTTCACTCCATAAACACATTAAAAAAACCTTCATCTGATGTTCATCTATCGTCAATCGCGTCAACAAGTAGCAACTCAGCAAATACTGTAAAAAAGTCAACAATTACAAGTTTTTTCACCGTTCATGACAACTCACTTGATGCAGTACTAGCTAGAATGACCGCTGTTGATGGCTTACCATTTAGAATCTTTGTAACATCTGTGGAGTTGCGCAAATCTTTATCTGCTCGTGGATTTGATGTGCCCAAATCGGAGACAACGATTCGTTATATGGTAATCAAATATGGTAAATTTATTCGGCAAAAAATTTCTGTTGAACTGCAAAGCTTGAAGTCCCAAGGGGAGCGATTTAGCCTATCTTTCGACGAATGGACTTCTACAAGAAATCGACGATATCTAAATTTAAATCTGCATATCAAAGGAAAACATTGGAATTTGGGGTTATTACGAGTACATGGATCGTTACCAGCAGAAAAATGCATTACATTGATTGCTGACAATTTAAAAACTTTTGGTTTGAGCTTGCATGAAGATATCGTTTGCATTACAACCGATGGAGCTTCGGTCATGAAAAAAGTCGGCAAATTGCTAACCAATGATCAACAGCTATGTTTTGCACATGCTATTCATTTAGCAGTAGTGGATATCTTGTATAAAAAGCCTGCACAAACACTTCAGAAGAAAGCGGTCGAAATGGAAGCGAATGATGATGAAGATTTCGAGTCAGAAATTGAGCACCACGATACCGGATTTCAAGTAATTTTTGACGAAACTGAACCAGAGTTATCAGATGAGCTATTACCATTGATTACAAAAGTAAGAAGTATCGTCAGATTGTTCCGCCACTCACCAACTAAAAACGACGATATTCTTCAAAAATATGTCAAAGCAGAGTTTGGTAAAGAAAAATCGTTGTTAATTGACATAAAAACTCGCTGGAACAGTCTTTATGTTATGCTAGAACGTTTTTTTGAAGTAAAAAATTGTGTACTCAAATCATTGATTGATATCAAATCAACGTTATCGTTCAATGAAGAAGAAATGGAATTGATTAAGAATTTGCTGACAACACTTGAACCAGTTAAATTAGCTGTTGAAGCACTATGCCGTCGCGATTCAACACTTTTGACAGCAGATGCAACTATTTATTTTTTGATCAATAATTTGGGCAACAACCATTTAGGTCTTCATCTTAAAGAAGCAATAATCCGTCGAGTGAACGAACGCCGAACCAACTTATCTAGCTTGATGCAATACTTGCACAAAGGTAATCAAGTTTACGACGACTTTGAGCTAGATTTGTATTTAAACTTTGAACGCCTCAGAAAAACACAGATAATTAACCTGATTGTTGGCTTGAGTACTCGTATGTCAAAACCAAGTTCAAATGAACCATCGCAAGAACCAGATAACGAATTAGACAACGAAATTATTGAAGATGATGAAGTTTTGGTGTCTCTACAAGAAAAACTTGACAGAGCAATCAGTCAAGAACTAAATTCAAAAATTGCACCAAAAAGGGCAAAAACAGCAAACGATCTTATAAGTATTGTCAAAAAAGAGCTGGCAGTTTTCGAGGCAGAAGGTTGTCGCGGATCTACACTCGAAAAAACTTACAAGTATTTGAATTCTGTACCGCCTACCAGCGTGGAATCGGAGCGCGTTTTCTCAGGATGTGCAATTGTTGCGACTAAAATTAGATCATCATTAAATGATGAAAGCTTGGATATATTGTGCTTTCTTCGGTCACATTTTAAACTTACCAGCAACTGAATTTGTTAATTTATTAATTTCATACTAAACTTTATTCATTTTTGTATTTTTGTTTTATTTTATGTTGAAAGCTTGGTGATATTGTGCCAGCAACTGAATTTTTTAATTTATTAATTTTCTACTAAATTGATTTAATTTTTATATTTCTTTTTTTATTTTTTTATTTACAATAATAAATTTTCTGAATTATTTGTTTTTCGTTTAATTTCTTTCCGTTTCAGATTTCCTTTCAGTCCCGGTGCTAGTACCGGGAACCCGGTATTGAGAAAATCTAGTACCGAAATCCCGGTTTCAAAAAAATGGTTCGGTATTGGATGCTCTATTCCCACATTTGTTTACAATATTTATAATTTAACTAACCTTACGCAATATATAAAGTATTTTTCTTTTACTTTTATGTTTACAGTTATTATATATTAATAAGAATAACCTTCTTATTTTATTTTATAATATACTATAGTGTGGGAGATTTCTAACTCGTTCACACCACTCTTCCCAACGGAAAAGGAGGAATCTTGTGGTAAAAAGGTTCCTTCTTTCCAACTGTCTCCTAGATACAAATTCTTGTATAATTTTCAATTTTTGTATTTATATATATATTTATTCAACTCTTTTCTTCTTTTAAAAATTTTATTGAATTATTTCATTGTTAAATTATTTCGCTTTATTACCTTATTCATTCTTTGTTTTATTTTATTTACTATTTTATTTACTATCAATATGTTCAAGAAAATTTATCAAAATTTTATTTAGCTTATCTTAACTATTAGCTATATTTATTATCTATTTATTATAAGTTTTAAATTATCTAGTTTATTCTATTTATTAATTTATTTTATATATATATATAGGTTTATAGATTTCCAGGCGTCCCCTTCCTCCTTAATAAATTTTTAGTTTTGTAATACTATTGCTAGATATACGTAATATGGTTTTAATCTATTTTTATGTACTATCATTTTCTTATTTTCCGCTTTAATTTCGCAGTTAACTCCTGTGCTACTTATAACTTCGTATGGTCCAATGTATATTGGATCTAATTTTTTCCTATTTTCATTTCTTAATAAAACTAAACTACCTACTTCATAGTTACTATCTTTAACTCTAAAATCTTTATCCTACCTAGTTTTTCTATCCTGTTTCTTTTTAAGTAATGTTTCCCTAGCATCTCTGTGTGCTATTTGTAATTTATTTTTCAAATCTATTATAAAATCTTCATAATTGTACACTGGCTGAACATTTCTTAATAAGCTTGAAGGTAGTTGACATTGCTTTCCGTATATTAGTTCGTATGGTGTATATTCTGTTTCTGAATGTACTGATGTATTATAACAGAATGTGTAGTATGGCAACCATTTATCCCAATCTGTATGGTTTTCAGTTACGTATGTCCTGAGATACGCTCCTAGTACCTTATGTGAATTTTCTAAAGCTCCTATACTTTCATGGTGATATGCTGTAGAGAACAGTTGTTCTATTTTTGACATTTTACACATGTCCTTAAAAACATGACTCATAAATTCCGTTCCTTGGTCGGAAACTATTTTCTTTGGAACACCATATTTTAATATGAAGTGTTCTACGAGTCCTTTTGCTACAGTATTAGCTTCTTTGTTTCTAAGAGGTATATTTTCTATAAATTTTGTTAACTCATCTTGTATTGTTAAAATATATTTATAACCCTCTGTTGATTCATCTAATGGGCCTACAAGATCTACGTAAATTCTCTCAAAACTTGTTTCACTTGTTGATGTTATAATCATTGGTTGTCTTTTCATATTTATATGTTTATTTCTTTGACAAGATTCGCAATGTTTTACAAATGTTGTGATATCTTCCTGCATTTCTGTCCAGAAATATTTGCATTTTATATTTTTAATCATACGATTTATTCCTGCATGTCCACTAGTTGGTAATATATGATAATCGTTAAGTAATAGTTTTTTCATCCCTGGGTCAGTAATCCTTATCAATTCTTTCATTATGTGCACTTTTATATTAGTATTTTTAAATATTTCATTCAATTTTTTCTTTATATTATTAATAGTATTATTGTGATTATTATTACTATTAATACTATTATTATTAGTAGTATTATTATCATTATTATTATTATTATTATCAATATTATTATTATTATTATTATTATAATTACATTTTTAGGCATATTTTGCCTAAAAATATAAGTTTCGCTATTGTCTAAACTCTACATTAAGGCTGATTTTCATTACCATGAAGTGATTTTCATTACCATGAAGTTTTAGAAAACTAAAACGAGATAGATATAAAAAACATGTAAGAGAAAAAGGGACAACTCTAGTATTTGAAAATATTTATGGAAAATTTTATGGTAAAGATTTTGACATAAATTTTCAACATAACCAAGAAAAATTGAATTAAATAGAAATTTTCTTATTTTTTTTTAACAAATTTTCTCCAGTTTTTTTTTTAGAATATTCAATACATTCAGTAGGCAATGATATTAAAAAAAATTTCAAAAAAACAAAAAATAACAGATTTATTTTTGACATTGATATCTTTTTTTTTTTTGGCATTCACATCTTTTTATAGGAAAAGATGAAACGCGACATCTTTTCCTATAAAAAGACGCCAATGTCAAAATATTTGCTATAAAAAGATGCCAATGCCAAATTATTTACTATAAAAAGACGTGAATGTCAAATTTTGCAGATGTGTTTCTCTCTCTATTAAACAACAGGAAAATATGAATTTTGTATCTCGTTCTGGTCGACATCTGCAAATTCATAGTAATGAAAATTGAACTTCATGGTAATGAAAATCAGCCTTTAATTTGAATAAAAAAAAATACTGTGCTAAATATTTGGAATATTTTTTTATTAAGTAGGTTTTTAATTTTTAATTAAAAAATATTTTCTTCGTTCGTTGAATTCAAAAATACTAATTTCATTTGAAAATCAAATTTTCATATTTAATATCGTTTCCTTGATATAATTAAAAATAAAAATAAAATTACTTATTTAATTTTTTTTCTTATTGAAATCTAGTAATAATAAAATATTTTATTTGAAAATATAATTTTCATATTTATTTTCTTCAAATAATTAAAATACCTATATAATTTTTTGGCTTGGTAAAATCTAGTAACAATAATGAAATATTTTTTATTATTAAATTTAATAACATTTTGCAAAAAAAGTTTTCAATATGATTGTTCAAGTTTAGCAAACCCAATTTTAATAGTCGTCGTCTTTGACGGCTTCAAAAATGAATATTTAACAAGAAACGTCACACCTAATTTATTGAAATTCCGAAAAGAAGGTGTATACATTAAATCATTGAAAACGCTTAACTGCTCAAATGCTCTTCAAGCGCTACAAACAATTGGTATATGTTAACAGAATAATTCTACTTTTTAAAATTATTCTAAATTTTGTAATGTGCTTGTTAAATATTAGGGACCGGAACACATTCTTGGAAGCATGGTATAGTAGGACATAAGACAAGTAATCTAGTGCCAGGCGTCCCGATATTTGAATATAATGAGAACCTATACAATTACAACCGTAGTATTTCTCCAATTTGGGTGAGTCGTCATTACTTAACATTATATTTCATATAAATAACAATATATAATAGTAATAGTACATTCCAGTATATTATTATTTATATTAAATATGTATAATAAAAATAAATTAATATAATTCAAATAACATAATTAATTCTAGGCAACCAACCAGTTCAATGGGGGCAGGTCAGCCTGTATGATGTGGGCTGGTTGTGAATTTCCTTATCAAGAAGAAAGACCAGCATATATAGTGGAATATAATGCAAGTATTTCTATTAAAACACGTTTTGAAACTATTGTTTCATGGCTTAACAGCTCTCTTATGCCTCCTAATCTTATTCTGGTATACATAGAGGAACCAGATAAATTGGGACATACATATGGTCCTGACAGTGCTGAAGTAATTTTAATATTTTATAAATTTATATTGCTTAAATAGAATTACATATATTTGTTAAGTGACATAGCACGAGAAATAAAACGAATCCTTTTTCTCAGTTACATTAACAATATAAGCCGAAGGATTCTGCCCTCTCACGAGAAGAGAGAGAGCAGCCAGTAACCGTGGTGAGGAGATGTGAATTAATTGGGGATTCTAGTCGAAATCACTGAAAGGTGCGGTTGCTGGTTAGTTCGCGGCAAGATTTTAGTTAAATATTAATTATTAAAATGGAAATGTATTTAAATTCAGTTTTAGTTAAGTTTAGTAAATCGTCGTTTAATATATTCATTTATTGGAATAGGTAACAAATATCCTACAAGAGATTGATATTGCACAGGGATTTTTGTACGAGAGTATAAGAGCTCTGAATTTAGTTGAAAGAACCAATATAATTTACATAAGTGACCATGGAATGTCGCCCGTACCTTATGAGGGTTTGCACAATAGTTTTAAAAGCATGGAACCGTATTGCAAGGAAGGTAGTTCAAGTTGGCTTAAGTACTTTATTAATGCCGTAACTCAAGAATTTGTTACAACCGGGGACTTTTACCGAGAATGCTATAGGTATGCCAGGACAAAATATTTTTGGGTATATAGGACTCAGAGTTCTCAAAATTCGCCCGAAAGCCTTAAATATAAAGAATGGAATAAAAACGTTGCCTCGTAATTATTAATTAAATATATATTTAAAAAAGTGATTGATTTGACAATAAAGATTAATCGGAAAATTGGGCAAATAATTAATTGTTGTCGAGGTAGCTCAGAAGCATGCACAAGTAATATAAAATAACTTTTTATTCCAAAAAAATAATACGATGCACTCAAATCTTGGGAAAAACAATACGAATTCGTATACTAATTTTAAGTTCGGAATTATGAATTTTAAATTTGGAAAAGCTATATTGTTTTCCCAAGATTTGAGTGCATCATATTATTATTTTTTATGGAATAAAAAGTTATTTGTATATTACTTGTGAATGCTTCTGAGCTAACTCGACAACAATTAATTATTTGCCTAATTTTCTGATTAATCTTAAATAAGGAATTTTTGAATTTGTTATTTTTATATATTACATGTAATCCAACACCCAAAAAATATTAACAAAATAATTCATATGTATCAGTGTCAAATCAATCTAGTGTCAAATCAGATTTGATCTAATGAATTTCTTTATAATTATTTTAGGAATAGTTATTATACCTTACCAGTTGGTCAAGCATTTTATGAATACATGCAAAAATATGAAAAAACTTTATTAGAATTAAATATAACAAGTAATTTTTTAAAATTAATGAATACCAAATTTTATCTATAAGACAATTTTTAGTTGACAATAACACTATGTTCGGTGCACATGGTTGGTACATACCGCTGCCTGATAGAAATATACCAATTACTAATTTTTTCCCACTTACCAACGATTCCATATTTATGGCAAAGGGGCCTGCTTTTACGCGTGGTCTTGTTGATTCTAAAATTGAATTAGTGGACTTTCACAAATTGTTCATACATATATTAAATATTGACTATGATGTTGAAGATGATAGCAATTTTTCAAGAATCTTGCCTATCTTAAATATGAAAGCTAACAGAGAAATGATCAATTGGCAAGGTAAAAAAATATATTAACACTAAGTTTATTGAGAAACTATGAACTTAATTTTAATTTTAGATAGAATTTTATTGATCGCTTCATGTGCTGTAGGACACTGTATAGTGTTTTATCTATGTGTATTCATTTATACATCTAGAAAAATGCGGAAGGCAAAAGAGATGAGGAAGGAAAAAAGAAATGAATAGTTGACTTGAATTTATATGTACCAGACCTTTTCTATTTTGTTTTGTTTTTTGAAATTTATATGTTTTTATTTGGAATAAATAAATAAATTATTATTTATAAATAATAATAATAATTTATTATTATTTATTATTTATTATTAATAATAATAGTTTTAAATTTAATATCGTTTAAAATCGCCCCTAGGTTGGTATTGTAAAGTCTTGCGTCCCTTACGTCACAGACTTCACGAAATAAATGAACAATAAAAAAATCTCACTGAAAACACTAGCCGTCAGGCCGAATGTTGTGGCAACTTAGCAAAAGCCGATGTTGTTCAGTGGACTTCTTATTATTTGATTCAAGGTTTTATATAACTCTTAGTTTAGCCGGTAGCCGATATAAGGTTATAATTAAACACTCAAAGTTTCAAGTTGAAGTGATATTTCTTTATTAAAAACCCATTTCTTTTATACCCTAAAATTGCATTGATTCTTATGGCTAATGGTTATTTTGCTATTTCAGCAAAAATATAGTTATGTGAAAATATTCAATATTTAATTATTATTTATTATAAAGTTATTTACCTTTAAATTGCATATACATAAATATATATATTTACACCTGATTTCATATATATATTTATGCATATAGCACGTGTTCTAATTAATTTATTATTTATATTTTGAATATAAATATTTCCACATTTGTTTACAATATTTATAATTTAACTAACCTTACGCAATATATAAAGTATTTTTCTTTTACTTTTATGTTTACAGTTATTATATATTAATAAGAATAACATTCTTATTGTATTTTATAATATACTATAGTGTGGGAGATTTCTAACTCCTTCACACCACCCTTCCCAACGGAAAAGGAGGAATCTTATGGTAAAAAGGTTCCATCTTTCCAACTGTCTCCTAGATATAAATTCTTGTATAATTTTCAATTTTTGTATTTATATATATATTTATTCAACTCTTTTCTTCTTTTAAAAATTTTATTGAATTATTTCATTGTTAAATTATTTCGCTTTATTACCTTATTCATTCTTTGTTTTATTTTATTGTTCAAGAAAATTTATCAAAAATTTATTTAGCTTATCTTAACTATTAGCTATATTTATTATCTATTTATTATTAGTTTTAAATTATCTAGTTTATTCTATTTATTAATTTATTTTATATATATATATAGGTTTATAGATTTCCAGGCGTCACCTTCCTCCTTAATAAATTTTTAGTTTTGTAATACTATTGCTAGATATACGTAATATGGTTTTAATCTATTTTTATGTACTATCATTTTCTTATTTTCCGCTTTAATTTCGCAGTTAACTCCTGTGCTACTTATAACTTCGTATGGTCCAATGTATATTGGATCTAATTTTTTCCTATTTTCATTTCTTAATAAAACTAAACTACCTACTTCATAGTTACTATCTTTAACTCTAAAATCTTTATCATACCTAGTTTTTCTATCCTGTTTCTTTTTAAGTAATGTTTCCCTAGCATCTCTATGTGCTATTTGTAATTTATTTTTCAAATCTATTATAAAATCTTCATAATTGTACACTGGCTGAACATTTCTTAATAAGCTTGAAGGTAGTTGACATTGCTTTCCGTATATTAGTTCGTATGGTGTATATTCTGTTTCTGAATGTACTGATGTATTATAACAGAATGTGTAGTATGGCAACCATTTATCCCAATCTGTATGGTTTTCAGTTACGTATGTCCTGAGATACGCTCCTAGTACCTTATGTGAATTTTCTAAAGCTCCTATACTTTCATGGTGATATGCTGTAGAGAACAGTTGTTATATTTTTAACATTTTACACATGTCCTTAAAAACATGACTCATAAATTCCGTTTCTTGGTCGGAAACTATTTTCTTTGGAACACCATATTTTAATATGAAGTGTTCTACGAGTTCTTTTGCTACAATATTAGCTTCTTTGTTTCTAAGAGGTATATTTTCTATAAATTTTGTTAACTCATCTTGTATTGTTAAAATATATTTATAACCCTCTGTTGATTCATCTAATGGGCCTACAAGATCTACGTAAATTCTCTCAAAACTTGTTTCACTTGTTGATGTTATAATCATTGGTTGTCTTTTCATATTTATATGTTTATTTCTTTGACAAGATTCGCAATGTTTTACAAATGTTGTGATATCTTCCTGCATTTCTGTCCAGAAATATTTGCATTTTATATTTTTAATCATACGATTTATTCCTGCATGTCCACTAGTTGGTAATATATGATAATCGTTAAGTAATAGTTTTTTCATCCCTGGGTCAGTAATCCTTATCAATTCTTTCATTATGTGCACTTTTATATTAGTATTTTTAAATATTTCATTCAATTTTTTCTTTATATTATTAATAATATTATTGTGATTATTTTTACTATTAATACTATTATTATTAGTAGTATTATTATTATCATTATTATTATTATTATTATCAATATTATTATTATTATAATTCCAATTATTACTATTACTACGATTATTGTGATTAGTATTATTAATATTGCAATTGTCAATGTTAGTGTTATTGTTATTAGTAT
Organism: Empis stercorea; assembly: GCA_949752835.1. NCBI lineage: Eukaryota > Metazoa > Arthropoda > Insecta > Diptera > Empididae > Empis > Empis stercorea. The sequence continues at coordinate 49,608,056 of OX457087.1, read as the reverse complement.
TATCATTAATCTTATGATTATTATTAATATCGTCATTGTTATTAATATTATTACTATTATTAGTATTATTGTGATTATTATTACTATTAATACTATTATTATTAGTAGTATTATTGTGATTATTATTATTATTATCAATATTATTAATATTATTATTATTATTATTATTATTATTATTACCAGTTTTGACTTTCTGGTGGTTTTTCCAAGGCGAAAAATACCAGTTCCCAAGTTTGTAAGTATTGGTGCTGCTATATAAATCTGTAAGTAACCATGCGTATTTGCAAGGAATTTGAAGCTTCACTGATGACATATTTTGGATCGATCTATATTTTTTAGATCTTGGACGTAGCGTAGAGCAGGAAATAATTTCAATTTGAAGTTTATTTTCAAGATAATTTCTTAAGTGATTTAAACTATCTGTCTCAATAACATTGCTTTTGACGTGGAATGTAGCAACTTTTTTAAGTGAATTCTGACTCACTATTGTTGGTAATTTCTTAGAAATAGCTTCGAGCGGCGCGGCTTTCTTATCTTTTTTTTATTGTTTTTATTTTTGTTATTTAGTGTTTCCAGTTTATTTAGTCTTTGAGTCCATTCAGCTTTCGACCATTCAACACCAAGTTTGATAATGGAAGTTTCAGGAGGTGAAATTTGAAGATTTGATGAAGTTGAAGCAATAGTAGATGAAGATCTGGAGTCAATATGTGTTAGTACTGGAGTTAATGGAATTAGTCTTAATTTTGAAGGTGAATCATGTAGAGGGCAATGCAATGTAATATTATTGCCATTAATAGTATCTGCTGGGGTGTTGTCGATAGAATTAATCTCATCTTCAAGTGACAAGCAGTTAATGTTATCAGAAGCAGCTTTTTCTGTTGTCTGGTTATTTATCAAATATTTTAAAAATTTTAATTCCTCAGTGATGTCATTCATTAAAAGTCTAGTAGAAGCAATATCGTTACTAGAAATTTGTAGAAATGGCTATAAATCCTCGACGCTAAAATCTGTTTTCAGTTTCTTAATTTCGTCAAATATTGTTTTTAGAGAGTCCGAATTCGTAGAACTAATATTATCAAATATGGTGTGGCAATTCTCTGAGGTACTTTTAGATATAAGTTTTATTTGTTTAATTGCTGAGTGGATAGATTCTAGTTGAAAATTTAATTTACTACTTAAAATGTATTCTGCTTGTGAAATATTATCCTTAAATGAACCAAAATTCGCAATCAAGTTTTCAATTTTAAGAGAGTGTGAACTAGTGCAATCTATTTGCCCACTAATTTTTTTAGAAATTTTTTCAATAAGGCAATCTGTTTCGTCAACTTGTAGATGAGTTAATTTGATGTTTTCCTCTATTTTCAAAACCTTCTTTTCATTACTACACGCTAAAAATTTTACAGATTCAACTGAAGTAGAAACAGATTTCAGTAGATCATTGCTTTTAGTGCCATCATTGCATGTGACAGATTAATAGTAATGCATTCATTGCAGTAGAAAGAGAAAGATTTTTTATACTCTGCCAACGATTTGATTGCAAATTGTGACAGACCGGTACATTGTGGATGATAATATTTTGAACATATTCCACTGCATGCCAATAAGTCGGATACAGGTATATTCTTGTCAATAACACAATTTTCACTGTTACAATTACTCATATTCAAATCTTCGAAAAAAAAAATATATGAAATCAAATAATTATATATATGTATGTATAATAAATATATATATTTTTTTATATATATTTTTTTTTGCAATTATTATCGTCAACAGGTCAAAAAACACAAAATATGTTAAATTGTTAATTAGTTTTTTTTTTTTATAATTTTGGAAATAATGAACTTAGGGTAAATGCACTATGCGAAATGTTATTGTGACAAAGGTTTTAAATTTCACAACACAGAATTAATAAAAGTTTATAAATATGATTAGATTAAATTAATTTAAATAAGTATAAAAAAAAATGCTGATTACTTAATTTTAGTTATGCTTAGCAATTTACTAATAACAATATAAAGTAATAAATAAAATAAAATAAATTTGCTTAACTATTGCTTTAATTAACTAAAATTTATAAATTAATTTTTTTTTTTTTTTGCGCGAGGGAGTGTGGAAAATCTTCGAAAAGACACTACGGGTTACCGCGCGTACCCGCAGATGTGTGGGATTTTTACCCACAAAAACCACCACCCTTTGCCCCCCAGGAAGGTGCCTGTCAGATTGACTGGCACTGAAACAAGCCACAGTTTCCTTTTTTCCTACGGGCCCTTTTTCACTACCCTCCTTTTCCTATGGGCCCTTTTTCACTACCCTCCTTTTCCAGAACCTCCCTTCGACCGAGTTTTCGATACGATCGGGTAAGAGGATAACTCATTTGTTCCGCCCCATCCAGGTTCCACCAAGCATGAGGCTGTGTTTTTCCCCAACAGACCACTCGCCGATCAATGGTTTCCCATACACAGCAAGCTGACCGTCAGACTCACAACATCCACCTGGTTCCCTGGACATCGGAGATAATGATATTATCCAGTAGTAGGATAAGGTCATAGGAGTCCGCACCATCTGGATACCACCAAAAATAGCTGATAGTCATAGGTCCAGTGCACTAATCATTAGTATTGTCCAGTTTCCTGGATAACCATAAGAATCACACAAGACCCGCAACCATCCTCATCATTTGGCACCCCAGACATCACAGTCAATAACCTCATCCTATTTAATATGCTGATAGTCATAGGTCCAGTGCACCACTCATTAGTATTGTCCAGTTCCCTGGATAACCATAAGCAACACACGAGACCCGCAACTATCCTCATCATTTGGCATCCCCGACTTCGGAGTCAATAACCTCATCCTATTTAATAGGGAGGTAGTAACTTTAAGAATAGGAAATCGTTATCCCACTACCGCTAGGTAATGCACGATCTCCAGCATGCTTTTGTAGGGCATGTTTCTTAAATCCTCAATGACCACGCATTCCCGACCAAGAACTCTTTTCCTAGTCCCTGCAAGTGCGAGACACTCACACAGTATATGTGCGGCATCTCCAACATCTTCCAAGCATAGGCTGCATGTGCCATCCTCTATGATACCCATTTTGCGCAAATGGTACTCGAAGTGACCATGTCCCGTGACGACCCAGGTAAGTTTGCGAAGTTTGCTCCTAGAGCAATCACGCAACCATCCGGGTCCTCTCGCTGAAGGATTTTTGACTGCCATTTTCGACTATCTCCATCCCCCAGTGACATGCCACCTTCTCCAATGTTGGTTATTACTCCACTCATCCATCAGTTTCCTAATAGATGAGTGCGCAATTCCAACATATGGCTCAGGTCCTGAGAAAAGCATTCCGGCCGCGCTTCTCGCCAGCTGGTCTGCCCTCTCATTACCCTGTATTCCAGTGTGTCCTTTAACCCATGCAATAGTGAGATTATTAATCTCAGCACATGCATTCAGTTTCCGAATACACTCCTCACCCAGACGCGACGATACGTCCGTACTTCTCATCATCTTGATGACCGCCTGATTATCAAGTGCGATAAGAATATTCTTATGTCGCACTCGTCGATCAGCCAGCACATCAAGAGCTCTTGAAAGAGCAAGCAATTCCGCCTGAAAGACGGTTGTATACTTGCCCAGGGGTATGGACTCCTCTACTGCCAATTCTTCTGAGAAGACGCCGGCACCAGAGAGTTCATCTTTGCGAGAGCCATCCACATACATAGTGATCTCAATATCACTCATATCTGGATGCTCCCCATTGCCAATAAGTGTCCTGTGAAATCTATCCACAAGCCTACTTTTTGTCTTCCCATTACCTGGCATATTCAGTTCCCTAATCTGATTTTTCATCTGAATGAGGATCCTCCTATGCCCCGTAATGTTCCCCGTGCGACACCATGTGCCGTCACGTTCCATTCGCAGCGCCGTTAGACCCGCCACCTTCTTGACATAAATGGCAAGTGGAGTCAGAGATAACAGCACCTCCATAGCCGCGCTGGGTGTCGTGCGCATTGCACCTGTCATGCCTACGCACACCATCCTTTGCAGCTTTCCTAACTTATACTTCGTCGTCTTATGGTCTACACGGGTCCACCAGTCAACTGCAGCATGACTCAGTACAGGTCTTACCATCATGGTGTAGATCAGTATAAGGCCTTTGGGGATATACCCCAGTTAAGGCCGAATACTCTTCTACATTGCCAGAAGATTCTCCTAGCCTTCTCAATCTTTTGCTCAAGGTGCGCTTTCCACGTGAGGGTACTATCTAGGATAACTCCTAGATACTTGACCTCGCTAGACACCTGAAGCTCCTGACCGAAAAGTGTAGGAGCATTGTACGGCCCCAGAGTCTTTTTCCTAGTGAAAATCATCATGTCCGTCTTGCTAGCATTCACTGTAAGGCAATTTTTATTGCATCATGCTTCAACCACACGGAGCCCTCTCTGGGCGATCTCCGCAATAGTGCTTACATACGCCATACGGTCCTCCCACAAGAATTACTATGTCATCAGCGTAACCAATAGTAGTTATGCCGTTTTCCTTCAGCTCTCTCAGAAGCGAGTCTACAGTGATATTCCAAAGAAAAGGTGATAGTACAGCTCCCTCAGGGCAGCCTCTACAGACCCTGCTCCTAACAGACTGTTGGCCAAACTGTACTGTAACGGCTCTGTTTCGCAGCATGAAGTCAATACACTTACGAATAAGTGGATTGACTCCCTGCGAACCAAAGCATCGTCTAACGTACTAAAATTAACTTTGTCAATTAATTTAATTTAATTTGATTTAAATGCGGAGCAAATAAAAACACGTCCGTTAACTTTGAAGGTTGGGATATTGTTAAGCAATTATTATATTATATTCACATAACTAGTGCCCAATAACGTACCTCCATAAAATTGACTTATGTTTTAACCGTTCAGATTTCAATCATCAATTTCGTATATAGAACATAAATATCAGACAAAGATAAAAGAGTCCTTAAGTTATAGCTAAAAAAACTTGAAAAAAGTCTGCAAATAGGGAGCTGTAATGGGTAGGTTTTTTTGAAATTTTTTTTTTCGCAAATTTACACCCTTCGATTTGTTATTATGATTGAAGAAAATAATAAGTTTTGTTTTTTTGATGGACTAAATTATCAGTTCAATTATTTTTGGTTAAATCATTAAAAGATACCAACAAAATTTAACATTTAATAAAAAGAAAAATTTTGGTGATAACCAAATTTAGTTATTTTTGGATTATTTGAATGGATTCTTTTATGTAAAAACAGAAGAAAATAAAAAAAAATATTCTAAAAAAAATCGGTGTTATATATTTTTTTTATCCTAGAAATTAAAAATGATATAAACTAATATGTCGGCCAAAGTTAAAAAGTAAAGAAACGAAAAGTATGTAAAATGTAAATTTTAACAAAAAAAAATAACAAGTAACGAAAGAAAAGTTAAGTTTTACAAAAAAAAATCCTAAAACTTTATTAAAAATTCTAAAATTTCATTGCGGACATAATAAATCAAAAAAAAAATAAATTTCTATAAATCTAATATATATTTTTACTTTATACTCTACTAATTAATTAATAATTTAATTTCAATAAAATTAAAAAAGCAACCATTTTCATACTTTGACAACCGAAAACAAAATATCATTATTTCACTTTAATTAATTTCAGTCTTTTGAATAGTAAATTACAAATTAAATAATTAATTAAATTATAACATTTTGTTCTATCACAAATCGTTTCCAAGATATTCTTGAAAAGTTATGTTCAATTAATAATTAACATAATTGTAAATTAATAATAATAATTAAAAACATAAAGAATTAATTAATTAATTAATTTAAATTAAGTAAAAAATCTTAAAGATTGTCACTCTTTTAAGAACAGAAAATTGTTTGCAGGGAAACAGCAGTCAGACAACAATTATTTTAAGTTTTCATGCTGTTTATAAATGTCATTTTTTTTGTTTTGTTTTTGTGTGTTAAAAAGTTAAAATGATCGCAAGTAAAAGTATATTAATTAATTTATTAATGGATTTATTAAATGAAAAAGAATTAAATGAAATTAATTAATTTATTAATGGATTTATTAAATGAAAAGGAGTCCATGCCCAGGGGTATGGACTCCTCTACTGCCAATTCTTCTGAGAAGACGCCGGCACCAGAGAGTTCATCTTTGCGAGAGCCATCCACATACATAGTGATCTCAATATCACTCATATCTGGATGCTCCCCATTGCCAATAAGTGTCCTGTGAAATCTATCCACAAGCCTACTTTTTGTCTTCCCATTACCTGGCATATTCAGTTCCCTAATCTGATTTTTCATCTGAATGAGGATCCTCCTATGCCCCGTAATGTTCCCCGTGCGACACCATGTGCCGTCACGTTCCATTCGCAGCGCCGTTAGACCCGCCACCTTCTTGACATAAATGGCAAGTGGAGTCAGAGATAACAGCACCTCCATAGCCGCGCTGGGTGTCGTGCGCATTGCACCTGTCATGCCTACGCACACCATCCTTTGCAGCTTTCCTAACTTATACTTCGTCGTCTTATGGTCTACACGGGTCCACCAGTCAACTGCAGCATGACTCAGTACAGGTCTTACCATCATGGTGTAGATCAGTATAAGGCCTTTGGGGATATACCCCAGTTAAGGCCGAATACTTTTCTACATTGCCAGAAGATTCTCCTAGCCTTCTCAATCTTTTGCTCAAGGTGCGCTTTCCACGTGAGGGTACTATCTAGGATAACTCCTAGATACTTGACCTCGCTAGACACCTGAAGCTCCTGACCGAAAAGTGTAGGAGCATTGTACGGCCCCAGAGTCTTTTTCCTAGTGAAAATCATCATGTCCGTCTTGCTAGCATTCACTGTAAGGCAATTTTTATTGCATCATGCTTCAACCACACGGAGCCCTCTCTGGGCGATCTCCGCAATAGTGCTTACATACGCCATACGGTCCTCCCACAAGAATTACTATGTCATCAGCGTAACCAATAGTAGTTATGCCGTTTTCCTTCAGCTCTCTCAGAAGCGAGTCTACAGTGATATTCCAAAGAAAAGGTGATAGTACAGCTCCCTCAGGGCAGCCTCTACAGACCCTGCTCCTAACAGACTGTTGGCCAAACTGTACTGTAACGGCTCTGTTTCGCAGCATGAAGTCAATACACTTACGAATAAGTGGATTGACTCCCTGCGAACCAAAGCATCGTCTAACGTACTAAAATTAACTTTGTCAATTAATTTAATTTAATTTGATTTAAATGCGGAGCAAATAAAAACACGTCCGTTAACTTTGAAGGTTGGGATATTGTTAAGCAATTATTATATTATATTCACATAACTAGTGCCCAATAACGTACCTCCATAAAATTGACTTATGTTTTAACCGTTCAGATTTCAATCATCAATTTCGTATATAGAACATAAATATCAGACAAAGATAAAAGAGTCCTTAAGTTATAGCTAAAAAAACTTGAAAAAAGTCTGCAAATAGGGAGCTGTAATGGGTAGGTTTTTTTGAAATTTTTTTTTTCGCAAATTTACACCCTTCGATTTGTTATTATGATTGAAGAAAATAATAAGTTTTGTTTTTTTGATGGACTAAATTATCAGTTCAATTATTTTTGGTTAAATCATTAAAAGATACCAACAAAATTTAACATTTAATAAAAAGAAAAATTTTGGTGATAACCAAATTTAGTTATTTTTGGATTATTTGAATGGATTCTTTTATGTAAAAACAGAAGAAAATAAAAAAAAATATTCTAAAAAAAATCGGTGTTATATATTTTTTTTATCCTAGAAATTAAAAATGATATAAACTAATATGTCGGCCAAAGTTAAAAAGTAAAGAAACGAAAAGTATGTAAAATGTAAATTTTAACAAAAAAAAATAACAAGTAACGAAAGAAAAGTTAAGTTTTACAAAAAAAAATCCTAAAACTTTATTAAAAATTCTAAAATTTCATTGCGGACATAATAAATCAAAAAAAAAATAAATTTCTATAAATCTAATATATATTTTTACTTTATACTCTACTAATTAATTAATAATTTAATTTCAATAAAATTAAAAAAGCAACCATTTTCATACTTTGACAACCGAAAACAAAATATCATTATTTCACTTTAATTAATTTCAGTCTTTTGAATAGTAAATTACAAATTAATTAATTAATTAAATTATAACATTTTGTTCTATCACAAATCGTTTCCAAGATATTCTTGAAAAGTTATGTTCAATTAATAATTAACATAATTGTAAATTAATAATAATAATTAAAAACATAAAGAATTAATTAATTAATTAATTTAAATTAAGTAAAAAATCTTAAAGATTGTCACTCTTTTAAGAACAGAAAATTGTTTGCAGGGAAACAGCAGTCAGACAACAATTATTTTAAGTTTTCATGCTGTTTATAAATGTCATTTTTTTTGTTTTGTTTTTGTGTGTTAAAAAGTTAAAATGATCGCAAGTAAAAGTATATTAATTAATTTATTAATGGATTTATTAAATGAAAAAGAAAAAGTAGAAATAATTAAAAAGAATAATGAAAAAAATAAAAGAAATAAAAATAAAAGGAATCAAGTTTTATTTATGTTAAAATTTAATAGGCAAGTCCGTACCGTGCCAAAAAATAAAAATTTTATAAAAGTAATTAAGACGTTTCCAGATGAAGTTTTTCGTAGCCATTTTAGGATGAAGAAAAGTACATTTGAGGTAGAGTTATATAATAATTGCTATGTGTTCAATTTTTAGTCCCGTATTTCAGGTTCTTGCTGACAAACTAAAAAATGTATGGAAAATATCTAAACTTGGACGACCACCAAAAGCATCAATCAAAACCGTTCTGTATATGTGTATATGGAAATTGGCAAATGGTTGCACATTTAGGGAGCTATCTAATTTGTTTGACTTTTCGCCTAGTATAGTTTTTAAATATTTTATTATTACTATAAAAATGTTATTCAACCTGCGAAAAAGTGTAATTAATTGGGCAACTGGACATGGTGAACGAGCTAGAATTATGCAGGACTTTCAGGATTTACGTAGAAATCCAATCCCATTTGTAGTGGGCTGCCTTTATGGCAGCCATATTCCAATTCTAGCCCCAAAAAAGGATAAAATGAGCTACTATAACCGGAAAGGATTCTGCTCTACAAATCTGCAGGTAAAACCAGTTTGCCTTTGAATTTGAAATTAATTTAAAAAAGAAAAAATTTAGGCAATTTGTGATAGCCGTGGAAGATTTATTGATGTTTTTTTTGGATATCCTGGAAGCTGTCACGATGCTAATGTTTGGCGAAACAGCCCAATTGGCAAAGCTCTGCTGAGAAATCCCGAATTCTACGCAGGACAGGGTCATTTATTAGGAGACTCTGCTTACCCACTGTATACCTACCTTATTGTGCCATATCGTGATAATGGATTTTTAACAAAAAGTCAAAAAATGTTTAATTTTTATCACAGGGGGCAAAGGTTGGTATTTGCCCTAGACAGAGTATATTCCTAACGTATGCTCTGGTAAAAACTAGGAAAAGCCTTCTGAGTTACATCTACAGATCTGCCAACAAATCCTACTTCTCACCTCCCAGAAGGTAGGTAACATAGTTATCTGCCGGGTGCCTCCTGGAAACTTACTTAGTAAGGCTGACGAGAGAGGGTGCATGCGAGAACTTAGCGCAATAACTAAGTAATCCGTATATCGGTTAGGCTCGTCGGGCGTGGACTGGACAACAGTCTACGAAGGGTGCGTACGAAACTATCGGTAAGGTTGGGCGGAGACGGAAACTCCGGGAGAAATGACAAAACAAAAAAATGATAGATGGGACAAAAAAATTTATCAACTCGAGTTGGGATATCAACTCAAACGTCAGGAGTAGTAGCCGCGGCTCCTGACGGGCTTGGTTATACGAACCCCCATGCTAGTATAACTAAGTCGCCAGCGGGAAAAACTGGAAACGAACAAGGAACGATTATGGACAATGCAAAAACTACAAACGAAAATATATTGAAAAAAGGCGAGGTTATGGATGCTAAAAATATTCATAATCCATTTAAAAAAGGGGGCGGGGTCATGAGATCGCCACCTAAATCGGACAACAGTAAAAAAGCTCCAAGTCAGAAAATAATAGCGGTGAGTTCAGGATCAAGATCAAGATCACAAGAGAATAGCAACAAAGCGAAAAGAGAAAAAATGCTAATAGAGGAATTGGAAAAGGCTAATAGCAGAAACCAACAGCTTACTGCAATAATAGATAAAATGAGTATCCAAATTTCGGAACTACAAAAAGAAATGAAACTAATAAAAACAAGAGATACAAACTGTAGCGTAAAAGTAAGCAACAAAATGGAAGTAATTGAAATACACGAAGATAATATGGAAAGCGCAGAAGAGCCAGCACAGGAAACACAATGGATTCTGAAAACTAGAAGGCCGAGTAAAAAAAGGAGGGCTGAATCTTCACCTGAAGCACTGGTAGTCAATCCAAGAAAAGAAAATAAACAAAGCAAACCGGAGAACATCAAGGAAGAGAAAAATGCCATAACTAAAGTGATTAGCGAAAAAAGGCAAATGCCACCACCGGTAATTTTAAGTAATGTTAAGGATTACCCACTGGTAAACGGTTTGTTGAGTGAAGGAAAGATGAAATATAAGGTAAATATGCGAAACAACAACCAGCTAAAAGTAAATGTGGAATCAGAAGCTGAATACAGAAAACTAACTAAAACTATTAGCAAAGCCAATGTGGAGTGGCACACATATGAAAATAAGCTCACAAGACCATTAAAGGTAATGGCCAGGAATTTACATCCCACATGTAATCCGGAGGATATAAAAAATGAGTTAATCGAAAGAGGCTTTAAAATAATAGAAGTTATAAACAAATATAAAAAACAGAATAAAAATGGTGAAGCCAATGCTATTAAACTACCATTATTTATGCTAGTGTTCGAAAACACCGAGGATAGTAAAAAATTTTTTGATATCCAGTGCATCCAATACATGAAAGTGAAGATAGAAGCGCTAAGGAATAGCAAATCGATCCCACAGTGTAAAAGATGCCAGAGATTCGGACATACACAAAAATTTTGTCAAAGATGCCCCATATGTGTAAAGTGTGCAGGCAATCATTTAACAATCGAATATACAAAGGACAGAGCAACCAAACATAAATGCGCAAACTGCCAAGAAGAACATCCGGCAAGCTACAGAGGCTGTCTCGTTGCAAAGGAGCTGCAAAATCGTCGAGACAAAACTAATGTACCGAAGAATGTACCTGACAAGACAAAAATCTCTTTCGCGTCAGCAACAGTAAAAAAAGGGATACCCTACGCACAGGTAGCACGAACACACAGCGAAGACAAAAAGTATACGAACGCCACGGAACGAAACTTAAAGAAAAACATGGATCAAAGCTCGTCGAACGAAACAATTATCCACTTGCTACAAAACATGCATAACAGGATGGACGATATCTCAGGTAGACTTTACAAGCTAGAAACGGGAAATAATTACCAACTGACGTCAAGAAAACACCATGACTAATTACATCAAAGAATTAAAAATAGCGACATGGAACGCAAACGGCATAATCAACAAGAAAACTGACTTGGAGGTGTTTCTTAAAGTGCAAAATGTGGACGTCTGCTTTATAACGGAATCACACTTATCAGAACATACCTCAACTACTATTAGAGACTATAAACTTTACAAAACGGACCATCCCTCAAACAAGGCGAGGGGGGAAGCGCAATACTAGTTAAGGACAGTTATAAACATTACGAAGTTGGATTCTGGCAGACAGACGAAGCCCAACTGATAATTATTAAATTTGAATCCATCAAGCAACACATTAATATGGGCTCGCTTTACTGTCCACCAGGTTGCAAAATAGATCAACAGACATTTAAAACAATTATAGACCTACTGGGCGACAGATTCATACTGGGGGGCGACTTCAATGCAAAACACACTGACTGGGGTTCGAGACTCACGTTAACAAGAGGTAGACAACTACGTTAAGCCATCATGGAGACAGGATGTCAGTTTATATCCGCAGGGGAACCAACGTACTGGCCTACAGACGGTGCAAAAAAACCGGACCTACTGGACTTCTTTATTTTTAGAAAAGTTTCGGACAATTACATGACAATAGAAAATAACTATGACATGGAAGGAGACCACTCACCAGTAATTCTAAAACTGTACGAGAAAATAGTCAAGAAACAGAACCAACCAAAACTAGTTAATAGTACTACGGACTGGAATTCATTTAGTATCGAAATACAAAACAAAGTCGACTTAGAGACTACAATAAGTAATGAGGACCAACTAGAAGAAGAAGCTGAAAAATTCAATAAAATAATACAAGAAGCTGCTTGGAACAACACAACTATAATGGAAAAAACAAAACAAAAGCATAACATATCCTGAGGAAATAGTAAGTATAGTTAAACAAAAAAGGAAGGACAGAAAAAGATGGCAAATAACAAGAGACCCAATGGACAAAACTATACTGAATAACAGAACTCAACAATTAAAAAGAGCCATACAAAAATTTAAAGAAGACTCAATCAACAAATACGTGAGTAATCTGACGGCTACTAAGGAGACCAATTACTCACTATGGAAAGCAATTAAAAAAATAAGAAGACCAACTACACACTTTGGACCAATTAAAAAGCAAAATGGAACATGGGCCAGAAACAATAAAGAAAAAACAGAAACGTTTGCGGACCACTTACAGGAGATTTTCAAACCAAACGACATCGAATCAGTGGACCAACTCGAAAATTACATAAACGTAGAACTAGAAGATATTCCGGCAATCACTACAGACGAAACAGAACAGATAATTAAAACAGCCATTAAAGCGAAGAAAGCTCCAGGTTTTGACCTAATAACAGGTGAAATCCTTCAGCACCTACCTCGAGTAGGACTTAGCAAGCTCACTCAGATCATCAATGCAGTATTTAAACTAAGGTGTGTACCTAGAATATGGAAAGGCGCTGAAATCATCATGCTGAAAAAACCAGGTAAGGACGCAACTGAAACAAAGTCTTACAGACCAATCTCGCTTCTACCGACAATATCAAAGGTTTTCGAAAAACTATTGTTGAAAAGACTAAAGCCTATCATTGAAAGAAAAGGAATAATACCAAAATTCCAATTTGGTTTTAGAGAAAAACATTCAACCATCGAGCAAGTACATAGAATTACAACAATCATCGAAAAAGCGCTAGAAGAAAATTTGCTCTACAGTCTTCCTAGATGTAGCGCAAGCCTTTGATAAAGTCTGGCATGAGGGGCTCATCAACAAAATAAACCGCATGTTACCAAAAAAATATGTTGAGCTCATAACAGCATACCTAGGTGATAGGTATTTTAGAGTTAAACAGGAGGACGAATATTCCTCACTGAGAGAAATTAACGCCGGAGTGCCTCAGGGGAGTATCCTTGGCCCAATACTGTATTTACTGTACACCAGCGATCTCCCGGATTTTGAAAATGTTACAGTGGCAACGTTTGCGGACGACACAGTACTAATTTCTCTAGGTAAGGACATAAGAGAGTCAACTAATAATCTCCAAGAGGCAACTAATAAATTTACTAGATGGACTAAACAATGGAAAATCAAGTTAAATGAGATTAAATCGGTACATGGTAACTTCACCAATAGAAAAATCGAGAGCTCCCAAGCGATAACAATTAATGAGGTAAGCATTCCGCATGAAAATACTGCTAAGTACCTAGGAATGACACTGGATGTCAAGCTTAAATGGAACGAACACGTTAAAAAGAAAAAAAGCGAGATGGAGTGTAGGTACAGAGATGAACTGGATTATTGGAAGATATTCTAAACTGTCGATCCACTGTAAAGTGCTTTTATATAATCAGATGCTGAAACCTATGTGGTTATATGGAATTCAATTATGGGGTTGTGCCAAAAAGACACATATAAACAAAATTCAAACATTCCAAAATAAGGTCCTGCGAAACATAGTCAACGCACCTTGGTATGTTTGTAATAGTGATATCCATAGAGATCTAAAGATCCCGTACGTATTGGATGAGGTAAAACGTTTCGCAGTGAAGCATCAGATTCGTCTAGAAAACCACGTTAACAGTGAAGCACTAAAGCTGGTGGACAACACTAATTTAACAAGACGCTTGAGCAGAACCAAGCTGTTTGAATTAGCAACAGACACATCGACAAGACGGTAACTTCATAAAAGCCAAAGTGAGCTAAAAACTAATGATTAGTCCTAGTGACTAGTTTTAATGTCGCGTGTTAAGGAGGTGTTTTTAGTGGGTTAAAGTCCCACACTACTGACACACGGGCGCGGTGTTAGTGTCCATGAGATTTTCACCTTCTTCGCAAAAAAAAAAATTTTTATCACAGTTCGATTAGGGTATGTGTAGAGCAGGCTTTCGGGAGGCTAAAGGGAAAATTTCGAATTCTGAAATATGTAGATGTAAAAAATATGCAATATTTGAAATATATCGTTATATCTACAATTATTCTACATAATATTATTATTGAAAGTGAGGGATTGGATGACAATGAAGTTTTCGAAACAGAGACTGAAAGGGATATTGATGTTCCAAGTTCAGTACAAATATCTTCCAACTCCAACGAGGCCAAACGAAAGCGAGATAACCTAGCAATGCTTTTTTCAGCTTAGACTTACATCATTTGAAATAAAAAAAAATTATAATTTACATTCCTATTTGAAATAAAAACAAAAAGTACAAGTATTTCAGGTTTTTATTATATATTTTGATTTCTGCCACAAATTCATTTGCAGATTGCACATTTTGGTAGGTATAAAAATAATTAATACTAAATTAGGAACATTTACATAAATCACATTATGAATTGATTCAGGCACGTATGTAGAATAAAATATGTACATACATTATGTTAAATAATAAAAAAATAATTAATACTAAAGTAGGAACTTAAATTGAAATCATTATCAGTCCATTTACATAAATCACCCTATAAATTCATTCAGGCACTTATGTAGAATAAAATATATAATAATAAAAATTAATAATATAATAATTATTTTGATTAGGAAATTATTTGTTGAGGTTTTCTAAAGTTAATTGTACTGACTTTATGATTTCCAGACGATTTCTCTCAATTTCCATTTTTCCCATTTCAATTTTAACCAATTCGCTGTGTCGTTTGGCTTCCTCCAAAGCTTCGTGTTTTAAAAAATCCAAGATATCTTCATTTCCAGTCTTTCGTTTTTTCTTAGGCAACATGTTGTTCTTCATCATCTTCAGTGCATGAACCAGCTTCTTCTACAACATTCTCAATCTGGGTTTCCTCAATCTCAATTTTATCTGCTGGTGCATCTACATAATTTGTATTTTCATCATATTCAAGCGAAGAGCATAACATTGTTGGTGGAGGACGGATATTGTGGCGTGCACCATAAACCTCATCCAACATTTCGAAAAATTCCCACGTTGTGGCACCTCTTCCGCTTTGGCCCTTCCTCTTTTTTATACCTTTATACGTGACCATTATGTTTACAATTTTTTTTGTTATTTCATCCTTTTTTAAAACAAAATTGGGATTATTTTTTCTTATTTCCGCTAAAACGGCACCCCACAAAACACTTTTTTTTTTCCTTCCCGAAGAAAATTCACTTTCATATTTTAATCTAGTTGAAATTAATAACTTAGAATCTTTCTTTTGCCAACGTTGTTGTTCTTCATCTGATGCCCTAAAATTTATTTATTTATATTTAGAAAGTCAAAAACTACAATAAATTAAATTATTTTATGATTACATTTTGTATAGAGTAAAAACGTCTAACTCATGCAGTAGCAATTTTTTTACTGCGATACCTGCTGAAAATATGCGGCAGGCAAAAAATTAACGAACACAAGTGCTGCCATAAACTTGCAATTTCCCTGCAGCAAATTGTATTTTGAATTTGAGAGAAAAGTCATATTTCAAAAATTACTTGTATATAAAATTGTTGCCGAATAAATATAAATAAAAAAAAATTAAATTAAATAAATTTTTTGTTGCGAGATATTTCTCATAAATTAAAAATAATAAGTAAATTTTGTGTTGCGTTATTAGTTAAAAATAATAAGTAAATTTTGTAAAGTTATTTTTAGAATTTTTATAGTATTTCGGAAATTAATTTTCATAGATTAAATAAAATGAATAATCATTATGTTAAATTAGCATTTATACAAACGAAATTAATTTAGATATATTTTCCTCAAATTAATGTTAAAAGAAAATGTAAAAAATGCCGCGCAGCCGAACTACTGATCAGTAGTTTTATAATTACGGGCTTTTTTTTAAATTCAACTACTCTAAATGCATATTTGGAGTATATGTTGCACCCTCTATCCGCAGAAATTAAAATTATAACTGTGATTTTATACTACTACTTACTAAATTTCAGATTCGACATTGAACCTATTTTTTGGAGCTTATTCACAATTGGAAAACACATTTTGAAAACTCTTTTTCCATATTTTAGGATTCGGCGCCTCTAGCGGTAGAAATTGGAAATACAGTTAACGGCATCGTATTCTACTCTTAACTACCTTTCCAACGAGTAGTCACACTTCATTCTTGGTGAACATTTACTATATTAAATTACAACTTTTTACTTGTATTTTACTGCCCTCTAGTGGCAAAAAATCAGATTATGAGGATGTCTGATTTATTTTAGTTTATATTAGGTTTCCAGCGCTTGCTTTCCCTTCATTTTTGGTAAAGATTCACCAAATTAAATAACATTTTTAAAAAACAATATAATTATATTTATTTCGCCATCTAGCGGTAGAATTTAAAATTATAACTACTGTGTTTTTATATTACTACTTACTTCCTTTCAGTTGCAACATTAAACCTAATTTTTGGGGCTTATTGACTATTGCAAATCACATTTTAAAAATTAACATTTTATATATTTTAGTTTTCAGCGCCTCTAGAGGTAGATATTTGAAATACGGTTACTGGCATAATATTCTACTCTTAAATACCTTTCCAACGAGTGGTCAAACTTCATTTTTGGTGCACATTTACTATATAAAATTGTAATTTTTATTCGGAAAAAGATGTTTTGGAAAAATGCGAATTGCGCCACCTACCGGCCGAATTTTGAAAGTATATCAATTGCATCTGGTTCTCAATAAATCAAGCTTTACATAGGTTTGTCTATCATATACCTGAGTGTACCTTAACCATGTGAAATAACTGGTTTTTATTGTTTACACCGGACGGACAGACGGACAGACAGACGGACAGACAGACGGACAGACAGACGGACAGACAGACGGACAGACAGACGGACAAAAGCGTTAGCATAAGGGATTTTTTTTTTAAAAAAAAGCCCTAAAAAAAGTAGGTATATTACAATTAAAAAAAAAACATAATTCTAAAATAAATTTCTTGAGTCAAAATTAGTAAAGTAGATACAAATTTTTTTAAATATTTTTTTTGAGTAAATAAAAAAAGAATAAAGAATAAATAAAGGAACTCTAATTGATTATTTTGTATTTGAAAATGGAAATGGAGTAGTTTTTTTATTATTTTGATTCCTAGGAAAACCAGGTTGTCCGAGATGATAATGTGAGCCAGCATAAGGTTACGTATGGGGGCCGAACATCATAATTCTGTTTATGATTTTTTTAAAATTATTGGTCCATGGTTGGGAGGGCACGTAAAATGACGTACCATCTGGTCATGTCCTCCATATAGAGGTGTCCTCGGAAAGCCGTGGAAAATTTTACCCACATTTGTTTTTTTTTTATATTATTTTTTTTTGTGGAATTTTTTTGTCATGGTACATTTCATATTAATTTTGGCGATTCTTAAACTTAATTTTGGATTCTAATTTTCATCAGAAATTTTCAGTTTTTTTGTTATTAAAAGAAAAAAAAGCACGTAAATAATTTGTGTAAAATGTTGATTGGCAGCGGTTAAGAACCCCCCCCCCAATCCGACGAGCTGAGCTAGTGTATAGCTAGGTGTGCTGCGCATTAACACCAGCCAAACAATAATTTTTTTCCTTGAAAAAAAATTAAATCACTGAAGGGTTTTATTACAAAATGGTATCCAATGTGGAGCCTGAATGGACGAACCTTGATCAAATCGGAATTTTTTTTTTTTTAAAGAATTAAATCTCAACTCGGTTATATTACAGAGCCACCTTCTAAAATGCCTCAATATGTACTCAATTTTTAAGATATAAAAGCTATGCTATCATAAAGCTATGAACTTGATTTATCATAATTACATATAATCTTAAAACAATTAAATTTTATGCTACTAGATGAAAAAGGATAAAAAACTATTGTTAAACCTTAATAATATTTTATGCAAAATTTCAATATTAAATAAATAAAATAATTACATAAAATTCTAATAAATTTATTAATAATAAAAACTAATATCAAAAATATAAAATTTTATCTATATTTATATAAAATATACCAATTTTTTTTTTAAATTAAATAACATAAAATATTTGATCATTAATTTTTATCTATAAATTTAGAATATAAAAATTCTATATACGACAAATTTTAAAAGAAAAAAAAAACTCTTCAATTTAGAAAAAGGACACCATAAAAGGATATTACTAGAAAATAATATAATGTTGATTTAATTAAGCTTTTTTTTTTCTCTTTGTTATCTAAAAAAAAATCATAAAATGGAAAATTCAAATTTCTAATTATATAAAATACGGTGTGGTGTATACATACATAATTCTTTTTTTTTCCTCATCCATTTATGTTCTATTTTAATCTTTATTATTAAAAAAAGTTGCCTTTTTCCTTATAGCAGCTTATCGCCATACTCATAAAATTAAAGAAAAGACTCCACCTCCTAAATAAACCCCACTTCCAAATATAATACGGGTCGGGGTTTATGAAACATTATAAAAAAAAATATTTTGAATTACTTTTATTGTAATTTGCCATAAAAATCTAAATAATTTTACAATATTAATGGAATGAATTTTGGAGTAGAGAGTAGACTCAAGTAATCTCAAAAAAAAAAAAAAAAATTATAATTAAAAGGTACATAACATAAAAAAATAACAATTATAAATAATGCAAAAAGTTGTCACATAGAAATATAAGCAAATAAAACAATATGGCGAAATTATTATGGATAACAGAAATTCAACTAAAATTTTATATAATTTTAGTTATGAAAATTTTAAATGTCATTTAATATTACAACAAAATGGAATTTTTTTTTTCTTTGGTAAAATGATAAACACAAAATGTATACACACCAAACCAACCATTTTCCAAAATTCTTATTGTTCCAAGGACGAGTGAAAGCATTATATAAAAAAAAAATGGAAAATATGGTTTTTTATTGTATACACTTTTTTTTTTAATAAAAATAAAATAACAAAAAAAAAAAAATTATTTTCATTAGATTTAATGTCTACACAGCTCTTCTTACCTTACTTCATCTTCTGCCGGGACGTCCCCTTCCGAAATGATTTTTTTTTTTTTTTTGTGTATAAAAAGGATATGAAAATGTATCTTTTGTTATATGGGAAAGTTTTTCTTGAAAAAATGTAATAAAAGAAAAAAAAATAAATGAAATTAAATGGGAAAATATTATAGAGCAGAGGGTACTATGTGTATTCATGACCAGGTAAAAATTTTTGCTGTTATATACGAAAAAAAAGGATATAAAGAATTGTGCAGTGTAGGCAAAAAAAAAAAAAAACAAAATTAAGAAGAAAATTTTATACAAAAAATAAATATAAATTTTTTTTTAATTGTTTCTTTTCATTTCATGTTTGATAATAGAAATATTTTTTTTTTATTTTTGTATGGTGTATTGTACGCCACCCATTTTGGATAAGAAAGGTGCGCGGTGACGGTGACATATTTTTGAATAGAGGTGGGCAGTGGTGAAAATTTTTATTTCTAAAGAAATTTTATTATAATATTTTGAGTATAGGATTAACACAACAACAAAACTAGAAATGGAAAATGTGGGGTGATATTATATTATCTAAGTGAATTATAATATGAGATTATATGGTAGCCAAAGAAAAGTTGTACGTAACGTAGACATGTTCTATATAAATATAGTAAAAAAATTGTCTTATTTAAATTAAGAAAATTTGTTTCCATTAATTCAGATGTTTTTTTAAATGAAAAATAAAAGGAATTTTTGTTAAAAAAAACATAGTTTAATTATAAAAACTAAAAGTTGGTCTTGTTGCACACAAGAACAATTCAATTTGAAAATTATTTTAAAAGTTTTCAATTATGTCCATAGTCATTCTAATTAGAGTTTAAGTCAAATTATATTTATAATAATTTAAACAATTTATACGAGTTTTTGTGGCCTTTTTTTAAGATTATTTTTTTTTTGCAGAGAATTTATAATAGAAATGTTGACAAAAATAGATAATTATTTATATTATTTAATTTTTTAACATTAATCATTTATAAGGACTATAATTTGATATGTAAAAGAGGCAATGTTCATATAAAGCTATGTAAATGATGATATAAAATTTCAGGTTGTGAAAAAGTCGTGAAATTTTTTTTCAAAAAGTAGTACATACTCGACGTGAAATGAAAATTCTTTATCAGAGACATGAACCTTAAAATAATCAAATTTTTCACAACTATATTATGATGGCCTAACAGTGATATAACGTAACTCGAAAAACCTGATTTTACAGGAGAAAGAAATTAGATTATAACTTTTATATTTATTCTATTACATAGTAATTTTTTAATATTTTTTCATTAAAAAATATCTACACTAACATTATATGACAATTGAGAACAAAAATTCATAGCTATAATTAAGTTTTTGAGAGATAAGTTTTCTCACGTTAATATTTCTTTATAAATATTCTTAGTTACGGTTTATCACGACAATTTTTATCTCACGACAATTTTTTTCTAACATGCACATACGTTTTATTAAATTCGCACCTTTTTAGATAAAAGTAAGACAGAAACAATGTCACTAACATATGATTTAGATGCGGTTTCTCACGGAGATCATTTTGGCATTTAAGACCTAAAAAACGACAAATTGTCACTTACGTTATATCACTGTTAGGCCATCGATTAATGATCCTGTACATTTATTGAACGTGAAAAATTAATATTTTTGACATTTTTATTATCAAATATTTTAAATTTTATGAATTACTGAATTATCAATTTCAATATGATTGACAACGATTACATATGTTGCTGGACGAATATGAATTTGAAGAAAAAAGATTATATGTATTTGACTTTTTGCAATTAATAAATTTGACTTAAATTTGGCTTTTCTTTTTTATTTTGTCAATTTCAAATTGCAGTCAAAATTTTCACTATACTTTTACAACTTCAAATTGGGACTAAACAATTTCAAATTGGGAATAAACACTTTCAAATTGGGAATTAACGTAAATAACCTAGGTATAGTATGAATTATGGGTGTGAACTGTTCTAGACCTAGTTGAACCGTAGAGAACTTTATGAAAAAACGGAATACGCAAGGGAATTGGGTTGGATAAAACGTAAAATAATATGTGAAAAATATCGGGAAAACTGAAAATTGAACAAGGAAAGAAAAGCCAAGGGGTTAATGAAAGATTACGGTGCAATAAAAAAAGTGGTGCACAGTATAATAATATTCGACAATACAATTTTTTTTTTATTGGTAACCTAGAAATTAAACAATTTATTCCAGTTTAATTTAACATATTTATTAAAAATATATGAATACCATTATAAATTATCGCGTATTTATTATTACTAAATAAAAAATATTTATTATTTATTCCCATTTTGAAATTGTTAAGTCCCAATTTAAAATTGTTTAGTCCCAATTTGGAATTGTTTAGTCCCAATTTGAAGTAGTAAAGGTATATATTTTAAATGTACAAATTTTTATTAATTTTTTCACAAACCTTTCACTCTGTCTGTACATAGCTAACCTAAAAATACTGCAATATATTTTTAGTAAATAATTTAAATTTTAGCAGGCAAAATTATGGTTAAATAATTAAATTCAAATAGAAAAAGTTTATAATAATCTTCTGTCGCAATTATGTGGGATTTGTGCTGACAAATAATCACTGCACAGATATTATACATATAGGTATATTTAATTTTTCATAAATCTAATACTTAAGTAGGGCCACAATCACAGAAAAGTTAATTATAGAAATACTTATAATATTTTTCTTATACATATTAGGTACTATATAATCATAGTGAAATTGTATTGTCTCTAAAAGGTATTATTGAATTAGCAGATGCTACTCCAGTAGAACTCGAAATGTAAATAAAAAAAAATTTTTGTATTTAAATGATTAATTTATTATAAATTTTCAGTAAGTAATTGAAATATTAAAAATTATATGATTTTACTCAAAATTATTTTTTTCAATATATAGTTTCTGATTTGAAAATATTTATCATAAATATTTCGTTTAAATTTTTGTATCCATAAAAAAAGAAAAGATGAAAATAAGCTAACAAAGAATTTCCATTTTTTTTTTTTTTTCCAATATCATAATAATTTTTTTTTTTATATCAATTTTTCTTGTTTATTGTTTAGTATCTTTTTATATTATCCTCTGTGTAACAATTCAATCTTTTAGATCTGATATATTCTTGAAGATTTTGATCATTAAATTTATTTTTATTTCTTCCTATATAAAAAAAAGAATTTATATACATATTTTCTATATACGGTATATGCAAAAATATGTACAATATCCTTTTTTATGGTATAGAGATCCACACTATTGAAAGCAATCGACGAGGTAGGGGAAATCATATATATATCCTTATGGTATTTACCTATAATTTTTACTCGTATATACCTGAAAAATATTAGAAATTGTATAAATTTTTGGATGATGGAAGTTTTCGGTTGAGAGTAATAACAAAATTTATATTATTATTATTATAAAGGCAGAAGGAAAATATTGTATGTACAGTTGGTCACAAAAGTATCCGGCCACCCTACTTGGTTCAAAATATGTAATGTTTTTCACTTAATTTTCAATTAAGTATTTTTAATATTGGCTATAAAAAGCCTTTACTAATGCACTTTATAATACTAGAAAAACATATTAGAAAAATGAATTAATTATCAGAAAAACTTACATAGCTGTCCCAACTCATAAAACAATTGACACTAAAGTCGGCCACTAAGTGTGCATACTAGGGACTTCCCCAAAGTAAGTTTAGTTACCAAATAGTTTCCAAATAGTGCGTCATTCGAGAAAAATTCCATTTCCGAATTATGTACTTAATTGTTTGGTTGTCGATTTTTTCTGAAGTATATTTAATTTTGATATTTCTATGATTGGATTATAAATTACAAGACTAAATAATGTTAAAAAATAATAATTATTTGTTTTCTGATATTAAAAACTTAACGTCTAAGATTAATTCTACTGAATAAAAGAAGTGGCCGGATACTTTTGTGAGCAACTGTATATATTCTAGAATATAATCAAGTCGATGGAGGGAAATTGTTCTGCGTCAGACAATTTCCGATAAGATAAATCATCCAACTGTAAATTTTCTTGTTGTTATGTCTATTAGATGAATATAATATACCCAAAAAAAAAAAAAAAAAAACAACATACAATTTTGGTAAAGGAAGATGAGAACACAGGTGGAAATAGAGGAATGGAAAAAGAAGTTATTGGGTAAATGAAATAAACGCTCTGATGGTTTACACAAAATCATATACATATATAAATATTTTACAATATTTCAGTATATAGTAGGATACACATAAAAAAATTTATTTGAAAAAAATAAAAATTGAATTGAATTTTCCAAAAAATCTTTATTTTTTCTCCTATCTATATTTTCTGTTATTGCTGGGTATGGTTGTTTTTAGTATTATGGGAAAACATATTTTTTGCCTTGTAATATTAATCAAAATAAATTTTTTCTAGTATTACCTTTTTTTTTCTTCTTCTATAAAATTACATAGTATAAGGAAAAGTGAAATTTTCGTATTGTTATTGGGTAAATCTAATTTTACATAGTGAAATTTTTCTTTTTGTTATTTTTACTATAGGAAAATTTATTTTCATCAAAATTTTGTATACGTTAACATTAAATGATACGAAATATTTTCCTTTTTATATATTGTTGCAAAAATATATCAGGTATATATATATATCGATTCTATAAGATTGTAAGAATGTTAATATATAAATTCAATTCGTAAATTGGGTAAAATGTAATTCGAATTATATAGTTCAAAAGAAATTGAAAAAATTCTTTTAAAAAAATTTTATTTTAATTACTCTTTTATGGTACGAAACTTTGATTTAATTTGCATATACGAATTTATATATACCAGATAAAACATTGTACTAAAATTTTGTTTCAATACTTCAAGATTCAAATTGCTGCAAGATTTTGTTTAAATATATTAATTTCACAAAAATTTATAATTTTTTCGGACTAATTTTTATTTGTACGTACTTTCGTTTAATATAGCTAAAGTCAATAATTAATATTTCATATTGACTTAGCTAGTTTCATTTCGTGGTATATAAATATCTATATATACATTTACCAAACCATTTTAATCTAATAACAAAATAAAAATGATAAAACTAAAGAAAACGATAATATTAATCTTTATATTCGAAACGTTTTCTAACCAAAAAATACTGAAACTTTAAGAAGTTATCATAAATATTTTTTTTTTGTTTATGATAAATTTCAACAAGGCAAAACTAAACACTTCAACAGGCAGCGATCTAATTTACATAGAATATGATAAACGATTATTATTATTATTTTATTAAATGCAGTCAAATAAATATGGTAAACTAAAATCCTTTTTTTTTTATTTATTTTTTGAAAAAAGGATAATATAATATTTTTTCTTTATCACATTTTTACCTTTTTTTTTTTTTTTAATATTGTGAGAAATACAAGAAAATGAGGAAAGATGAAATATACAAAAACTTATTGAGTTTTTAGCATATTTTGAAAAACCTATTTATTTATGGTATATTTTTTAAGTTTGGAAACTTAGAGATTTTCTTTCTATATAATAAATGTACAAAATTCATAATATACATAAATATATTTTTATGTTAGCATCTAAAAAAAAGTAAAATAAGATATGCATTCTGAATGCAAATGAGGATCTAGAATCTAGATATAATGTTGTTTTTGTTTAGATAATGTAAATAATTTCTTCATATGCGGATGAATGCGTATAAACATTTCAGGTTTTTAGGGCTTTTTTTTAAAAAAAAAATCCCTTATGTTAACGCTTTTCTGTCCGTCCGTCTGTCTGTCCGTCCGTCTGTCCGTCTGTCCGATGTAAACAATAAAGAGCAGTTATTTCACATAGTTACTGTAGACACAAGTTCATGATTGACCCACCAATAGTCAGCTTTATTTATTGAGAACCAGATGTAATTGATATAATTTTAAAATTCGCCCGGTAGACGGCGCTATTCACATTTTACCAAAACATGTTTTTCCGAATAAAAATTTAATTTTATATAGTAAATGTGCACCAAAAATGAAGTGTGACTACTCGTTGGAAAGGTAATTAAAAGTAGAAGACGATGCCAGTAACCATATTTCAAATTTATACCGATAGAGGCGCTGAATAATAAAATATATAAAATGTTAATTTTTAAAATGTGATTTCCAGTAGTCAATAAGCCCCTAAAATTAAGTTTAATGTCGCATATGAAAGGTAGTAAGTAGTAGTATAAAATCACAGTTATCATAGTTTCAATTTCTACCACTAGTGGGTGCAACATAATACTCAAAATATGCATTTACAGTAGATAATTTAAAAAAAGCCCATGATTATAAAACTACTGATCAGTAGTTCGGCTGCGCGGCATTTTGTTTTATTGTATTATACAATTATTTTCTTTCGGGCATTATGCAAAATTAAAAATCACTTTTTTCTGGCTGATATTATAGCAAAGCCGTATATATACGGCTTCAATTTTAGATGAAAAATTGTCAAACAAATTTATTAAAATTCTCCAGAATATTAAGTAAAATATCATATATTTAGATTAAGTTATTTTTCGCAATATTTTAATCATTTTTCAAATTAAATTGATCATTTTTTGGAAATTGAGACATATTCAATAATAAACAAGAAATTATAAAATTTTAAAAATTCCCACAATTTCAAAACTCCTATGCAAAATAATTCATATCTATACTCATCCTTGTTTTGCATAAACATAAATTTTATGTTTAATATAAATTATGTATAAATTTAATGTTAGGTATATATGTATTTGAATAAATTACCAACAAAATAGAAAAATTCCCTAAAAAATTCTTTCAGAAATTATCAAAAGGAAAATTAGAATATGAAAATGGAAAAAGGTTGTTGATTTTTATTTCTCACCGTTTTTTTTTTATACGATTCGCACCTGTAACCACAGGTAAAATATTTTTTTTGTAAATAGATCCTTTATAGTCAATAAAATGTAAAATATATTTTCAAAAGATTATTTTACAAAAAAAAATATACTAACTAAATTAATTCGATTGTATAAAAAAAATTTACTGTTATAGAGTGTTTTTTTTATTGTGGTTATGTTCTTTTAATCAATTATCTGTAATAAATTTTTTTATATAGCAACTTAACAGAAATTTTACAAATTGTAGAGAAGAGAAAAAGATATTAAATTAAATTAATTTCAATTTTTTATTAATAAATTATTTTATAAAATTTATTTAAGTTTCTTGATTTAATTATTACAAGATTGCAAATCTTTTGTAATCAAATACCAAAATCCTCATTTACAACCTTATACTAATTAAATGATATACAAAGACTAAATCTCAAAAGAGTTTTCCACTGAGATGTCAACTCATTGAATTTATTCTGAAAAATATTTCTCTTTTAATTAAAATTTAATAAAATTGTAATTTCCTAAATCTTTTTCTAAAAATATTGTATTTAAAGAAAATATCATATACAGTTGCTCACAAAAGTATCCGGCCACTTCTTTTATTCAGTAGAATTAATCTTAGACGTTAAGTTTTAAATATCAGAAAACATTTTTTTTTTCTCGAAAGGCGCACTATTTGGAAACTATTTGATAACTAAACTTACTTTGGGGAAGTCCCCCGTATGCATACACACTTAGTGGCCGACTTTAGTGTCAATTGTTTTATGAGTTGGGACAGCTATGTATGTTTTTCTGATAATTAATTCATTTTTCTAATATGTTTTTCTAGTATTATAAAGTGCATTAGTAAAGGCTTTTTATAGCCAATATTAAAAATACTTAATTGAAAATGAAGGGATAAACATTAAATATTTTGAACCAAGTAGGGTGGCCGGATACTTTTGTGAGCAACTGTATATCGAAACTTTATGATAACTACAAAAAATTTTTACATTCTATATTACTAATAGAATTTATTGTAAATTAAATTTGTAACTAAAAATCTGTTTCATGATCTAAAAATAGAAAAAAATAAAGATAATTTTTAAATTTTTGTTTCGAAACTAGGACATTATATAAAAACTTTGGTTTATTAAAAGTTTTGCTGCTAAACACCACGAAATCGTATAACAAAGTAAAAATTACTTTAAGAATGAATGTTGAAATGCAACTGAAAAACTATATAAATATAATGTTCAAAATAAATTTAAATAAGAATAAAATTACAAATTGAAATGAAAAACTTTTATTGTATTTTCAATGTTCTATGAAAAAATTGAATTTAATATTTCCTATATTTTACATTTAATTTAAAACCAAATAAAGTTTTTTTTCCCCCATTTTTTGAAAATTCTGATCTAATTTTTTTTTTTTTAAATATTCATTTAATGGAAAAGTTCATTCTTGTTCTAGTTTTTCCATTTTCCATAATAATCGTTTATTTATATATGAATATAAATTTATCTTAAAAATTAGATAAATCAAAAGGAAAGAATAATATTACATAAAAAAAAAAAATTAATACAGAACAAAAAAATTGTTCATAAATTATTTGTTTTTTTAAATATATTTATTTTTATGCGCAGACATTTTTTCTTTTCAATTTCAAATTATCTTCTTATATATATATATTGAAAATAAACATTGGATAAAAAGGAAACTTTGAACAAACTTTGGTAAAAATAATCTTATATATAAGATTATAATTTTATTTAAAGAAGACATCCTTAAAGGAATCCTTGTTCATACTAGTTGTCAATATCTAAAACAGAATATATGTTATTTATGTTGAACTTTAAGTTTTTATTTCAAAGTTTATAATTAAAAAAATTTTATGCTTAGAGCTATGAACTGTTTAAAAGGAGAAGATATTTTTGAAATTCTTTGAATTGAAAGGCAAAGTTATAAGGATATACTGGAAATATAAAATAAATTGACGTGACGATAGTGCAGTTTGTGTTAATTATTTCTTAGGTTTCGACTTATGGTCGTGTCGTGTCTTACTTATGCCATAATCTTAATTGCAATTATATGTATATTAATATATTTTCTACATTAAAATAAAATTCTTATGATTTGCTCTGAACTTTGATTCTTTTCCTCGGATTTTGTTTCCAGTTCCACTCTACTAAACTGTTAAAAGCTTTTATTACTGACAAATGCAAAAAAAATTTTGATTCAAATTAATAAAACTAAATACGAAAAATGCTTATAACCCTAACAGCCAATATTCAATTATATACAAAAAAATTCTTCTAAAAAAAGGATAGAGCACTTTAATTTTATCACTAAAATAATATTTTACTCAATATTTCAATATTTTCTATATGGAAGATTTAGAAATATTGTTATAGAAAATTTGTTCCTTTTTTTTAAACGATCTTTTCATTATAAAATCGAAATTTAATATCTCGACATTAAATTGTGTCCTTGTTATTTCAATATATATAATATAAAATAAATATTATGTTGCACAATGCAGCGGTTCCATATGATTCTATCTAATATTTGTTCAACACATTTTTCCAAAAGAAAATTCCTCTTCATAATTTTCTTATCAAAAGTTTCTCACACAAAAATTTCGATATATTGAAATATTTCTTCCCCACAATTTTTTTTTTTATCCTTATTTCATTGGTAAATATGTGCATATCCTTTTAAAAAAAAAAAATAAAGTTTTTTCGAAAAATTGAACAAAATTTGTATTGACTTGAAAAACACATATCCTTGTATTGACAGATTTTCCTAAATCCTTTCTAAGGATTTTGTGCTTTTTTTTTTTTAAATATTGAGATTTAAAATATAATTTTATTCATTTTCTTGTTTTCTGATGTCGGATGGAAGGGAAAATGGGGAGAAAAAACTAAACACACAAAAAAAAAAAAAGAAATACTAAGGAAATATGGAAATATGTTTTGTCAATTTTGTTGTGTAAATTTTATTTCGATTGTTTAACACGAAAAGAAAATTGTCTTCATTTTTTGTTCCAATTTTGTTTTTTTTTTTGGTCTAGTACAAAAATGTACGACAGTTTTTCCTTAACACCCTTTACTTTTACACTGATTTTTTATTTATCCATTATTGAAGTAAAAAAAGAGAAAGGCAAGGAAAGAAAAAAAAAACTGATGATAAAAGATTTTCATAGATGAAAATTCATAGTAAATTTTGTTTTTATTTTCCATATCAAATAAACATAAAATCATGTCAACATAACTCTGCACTTTTTAGCTTTCATATCAGGAATTCTTTATTTTTTTTTAGATGGGAAAACGTGAAAAATATGTTTTAAGAATTTAATGTTTTCTATTGTATATATATTATTCAGTATACACTGTTAAAATTTAATTTAGATTTCCAAATTTTCTTTCAAATTATGTGGAATTTTTAGATTTGCAGCGTTGAAAGTAACTTTTTGTTATTATTTTTATTAATTAAAATTATTTATAAAAAAAAATTTGAACTATCGAACAATTAACAATCCTTAAAGGAAAAGTGAATCAAAGTTTTAACAGTGTATAGATTATCTCATTGTAAAATATGACACATATTTTTCAAAAGTTTTGGTTTCTTGTTTTTTTTTTTTTTTGCTATATTTATTTTTGTTTTGTTATGAAAATTATTTTAACGATTTTTCCAATTTTGATAGAAAATCGTTTTTGCTTTGTTTTTGAAAAATGTAAATAAATTATTTTTTTAAAAAATAGAAATTCCGATTTGATTTTTTACGAATTTTTGTTTTTGTTTTTGGTGTAAAAAATTATATAATTTCTTAAAAAAAATTTAAAATTTAGAGAAATATTTGGAAAATTTATAAAAATCTGAATTTTTTAAAAAGAATTCTTCATTTTGAAAGTTGAATAAATTTAAAATTAAACAATTTTCTATCATGTATCTTCATTATTAATGTCAGCAGATAATTTGAATTAAATAAATGGAATTACAACTGGTACTACCTATATCATCAGCTCAGCGTTTTAGCTTAATACACGAAGAAACAATATTTTCAGAAATAAATTATTAATCTTTTACCACAACGCAATTCATTTCCAAAACTTTTCACATCTCAATTGGTGTAGTGTTAGTTCTATAACTAAAACATCTTTTTATTACAGATTAAAAATATTTTCAAATAAAATTAATTTTCAAATTTTACAATATCCTTTTACAATGTCCTTCCATTAAAAGATGAAAAATATAAAAAAAAAAATTAATTGAATTTCATCAACTTTATTTTCATCGAATCAATTTTTATTCACTTTTTATTTATAAATTCTTCATTTCGTAAATTCCAAAAGGATAAAACACATTTTTTTTTTTAAATTAAATTACTGAAAAAGGACATTATAATAAATAGTTTTATAATTTAGTTTCAGCAAAGAAATGATAAACAGTCTTATACAGATTTTAAATCATGTAATAATTTTCTCTGAAATTTTATTTAAATTCATTTTTTAAATAGCATAAAAGTGAAATAAATTAATTTTCACTTTTCAAAATCTCTCAAAAGAAAGGAATTTGTTTACTTTGAATTAAGTTTAATTAAAAATTTATTACTTAATAAAACTACATTAAATAAAAATATTTGTAAATAAAAAAACTTAAGGCCGGCGCATAATGATGGCTTTATCGTGTGGCGATTATTTTTCTCGCCAACTGAAAAATCAGGGCAGACACAATGTTAGCCTGATTCTTCATTTTAATCAAACCGCAATATGACTTCATTTCAACATTTTTGGTATTATGATTTATAAACTCTTTAGCGTTTCTCAGGGTCTAATTTGCTTTTCATTGTGTTCTTGTTTTCATTGATTTCCTTATATTGAAGTTTTTTCGAAAGTTTCCGCTAGACGCTATGCGTCGACCTTAAAACTTTTAACAATTTCAAAATTTGGGGACAATTTTTTTTTTGTGTAAATCTCAGGTGTGTTTTTTTTCTGGTGGAAATAAAAACTGTATTGATTCTCTAACCCATTACAATCCATCACCGACAAGAAAACTTTTTTTCAGAAGGATATGGTAATATTTTATTATCCTTCAGGTAATAAAAAAAAAACTTTCTCTCCTTTTTTTTATATATATATATATATATATTTATGTCAAAAGAATTAATGCTCGTTTTGTGTGAAAATATTATAGGATAAAAAATCGATTGAATTTTCTATTTAAACTTTGGCCATTTTTTTTGTTTTTGTGTCATACACAAAAATGGGATATAATATTTTTTTTTTTTATTAGAAAAAAGTTTGTTTTTCTTAAATTTAAGTTTTATCCATTTTTGTTGTTGTTACTGTTGAATTTATGTCCTTTAAAAATATAATAAAGGAAAATTTATTTATGTTGTTTCTATCATTGAACAAAAAAAAAAATGTTTTTTTTTTCTAGCTGCAACAAATTTTCTTTTGTTTTTGGAAAATTGTGTGAATTTAAAGAGACAAGATAAGTTTTTTTTTCTCTTCTAATAATTTTTAATCAAAAAGTTTTTCCAATAAAAAGAAAATCTATCTTTAAAATGAAAAGTTTTGTCTTATTAACTTTAATATAAATATTACACGGTTTCTAGAGTGCAGCAAAAATCTTCGCAAAAATGATGAAAAAAAAAAAATTTTAGATATTTTAAAAAGTTTTAGGTAATTTTCAACTAATGGAAAATATGTATACATAAAAATTTAAAATTTAAACAAAATTGTGTTAAAATATTTGTTAAAGATAAAATAAATTTTGTAAATGGATAAAAAGATAGACGGTCAGACCGACAGACAGAGTATAACTAAAATATCCATACACATTGTATCCAATTTAGTTGGAAATTTGCTACCATATCCATCTTACTTTATAGTTTTAATTACTTTCATTGCATAATAAAATCGCAGTTACTCTTTAAATAAATTCTTCTATATTTTCCATTCATTTAACCCAAGTTGCGTCAAACAATAATAGTTTATCATAGCTTGACGCAACTTAGATTAAATGAATGGTAAAATTAATTGAATTTCAATCATTTTAGTAGACGCGTATATATTGTATTGCAAATTTTTACATTGAAAACAACAACAATTTGACGGGAAAAAAATTAGAATTACAGTACATACTTATTTATATATTGCAAATGAATTGTAATGGATAAATAGTTAATAATATGACATGTAGATGGCTCTGTTGTCAATATTTCGTTTCATTTCATTTATTTGAAATACATTGGACAAAAAAAGCAATGAACTATGTTTTTTTTTTACATTAAATTTATTAAAGAAAAAACGCAAGTTTTGTATTTTTTAATTTAATGATTTTTTTTTTTACGTTTATAAAACTCAAAGTTAATGTGATTTAAAAAAAAAATTAATAGCTGATAAATTCAATTGTGATTGAATTAAAAAAAATTGTCGCCAACTATGTTCAGTGAATCGTTTTTTTGCAAAAAATTAACAATACAATATACCCGTCTACAAAAAAAAACAGGGCTAATATATAATATCCTTATAAATCCTGTATAAAGTCGGAAATTATCATTCACAAATATAATAAATTACAAGAAAATTGTAAATAATTTAACTGCGGGCTTTATTAAACCAATATTATACCCCAAATAAATAAAATTATCAATTCTATTTTATTATAATTAAATAAACTTCAAAATTGTTAAAATTTCTATTTAAAAAAAATGTATTTAAAGAGCATCATAAATTTATTTAATTTCCAACAAAATATTCAAAATATCTTTTTTTATGAAATCAATGCCGTTTTTTTTGTTTATCTCTGTGTGTGTCTGTGCCATATCTAAAATAACACAAAAAAAAAAAAAAAAAATTTCAAAATAAAAAAAATATTTGATGTCTATTATCATGACCCCCTTTTAAAAAAAAAATAATATCATTTTTCCCAATTTGCTATTTTATAGTCTTGTCTGTATATTTATCAATTTTTTTTTTCTTCTGTTGTCAAAAACATTTTTTTTTTATCCTCCATCCGAAATACAACAAAAAGGACCAAATGGGGTTGAAAAGTCCTTTTAGTATCAATTCTTTTTTTTTTTTTTATATATAATAATTTTGTAAACGGACCATAAATATTAATATTATTTTTTTTCAGGCGAAGAATTCTAAACACTCAAATATATTTTCAAAAAAAAAAAAAATGTATTTATGCCTAAATAAAGTCGATATGTCGATTCAAGGATACAATATACATTCATTTTATTTTATGTACTCATTTAATTGTGAATGTATTTGGGAATTCGAACAAAAACAAAAAAAAACTGGAAAGGATTCTTAAATTGTAAAAAATTTTCATTTTTCAATACCCAGAAAAAATTTTTTGTAAAAAAGAAAAATGGTTACGCGTTCCAAAATAAATCTAATAGGGCCAGCACCAAATAAAAGAAAAAGGGATATTTGGAAGGAATAAAAGGGATGGCCAGAATTTATCTACACATGCATATATATATTTTTCCATTTTTCTATATAAATTTATAAACCATATATAAAATTTTTATTTTTCGTTAGGATTCACTGGGAGTATTAAGGATTTATCTAAATTGTACATCACGGATCACTGAGTTCAATTTGTATTACCCCTAAATGGTCATTTTATTAGGTCGTTATGTCAGTCGATTTTTATTGTTATATGTTTTTGCTGTTGCCGATAGACAATAAAAGGAAACATACTAAAAAAAAAACAACAGAAGGCAAAAAAAAAAATGTCCTAGTCTTTTGTCCAAAAGCAAAAAAAAAAAAAAAATGGAGACCTGAACCTAAAGTGATTTTTTATTTTATTCCCTTTTTTTTTTCTTCCATATTTTTTTTTTAAAGACATTGTTGTGTAAAAAAGGATATACTTTTGTTGTCATTCGACTTCAACAGAGAGAGAAGAGAAAAAAAATTAAATTTATATAATATGATTTTTTTTTTGTTATTTAAAAAGGATTTTTTATTAAAACATTTTTTTAAAGAAGATTAGATAAATGAAATTTCTAAAAAAAAAAAACGATTTGGTAAATTTTTATAATGGTTTTTAGTTTTCCACTTCCCAAAAAAATTGTCGATTTTTTAAAGTAATATTTAAAAATTAAATTGTTACAAAATTGATCAAATTGAGTGTTCTATGAGTTGAGTATGTTTCTCAAATCAAATTGATCATTTTTATAATATTAATCTGCAACAACTGGAAAAACATTTAAGAGGTAAAAATATTAACTGTGAGGAATATAATAACTTTCTACAGAACCTGAAATCTCATTACCACAAATTTGATTGTTTTAATGGGTCAACATTATATAATGTATATTGTAGACTTAGACCTGTTGAGAGTGAGAGTTTTCATTATAATTTAATTGCAATTATGCTATTTGGAATAAATTCATCCATAATATGTTCTATAGTAAAAATTAATTCACCACTTCAATTCATCTGATTATAATATTCAGTTTATTTCCATTAATATTAGTTATAATATCGCAATTCAAATCTATCAAAATTTTTACTCTTTTATTATTATTATTGAATAAAATTGAATGAATAGAACGAAAAGGACAAAATAATATATTTTACTATTCAAATTGATGCCACATTAAATTAAGGACAAAAAACTCTTATATAATTATTCAATTGCCATAAGGCTAATAACAAAATGTTTCATTAATAATATCGACCGAAAAATGTAATTTAAATAAATTCTAGTTACTGCTACAAAAACACATCAATATAAAATATTTGGTTAAATTTGTGATACTATACAAGTTTTACATATCATTGAATAATCAATTTTCTATACCGTTTTTTTAATAGTTTTATATAAATACTTTTCCATTTACATTATTAATTAAAATTTATCTGTTTTAACAAATTAATTTAAATTCTAATAAAATGTAATTGAAGTCTTTAAATGATTAAATTTATATATAATGCAATTGAATTTTAATTATATAATTTACTAAAAAGGATCAAAATTTTAAAAAAATAATAATAATAATAATTAAATTTAATATACTAATAATTATTAATTTTGTATATAATTATTATGCAAATAAAATAAGGTAAAGATTAATTTCAAATTAAAATTAATTTACTTTATCAATTACATTAAAATTCAATTATTACAATTTTATATTCGATGAAAAAAACCTATAAAATTTAAGTAATAAAATTTATTTGTAAATTTTATAATCATGATTATTTTGGAAAACTTCGTATTTGAAATACGGTCGTATTTGAATTTTTGTTATTCTACAAAACGTTCGAAGGGAAAACTGTATTACTGATTCGAAAAATTTATTATTCTGTAATACTGTCGAATCGAAAAGTGAAACGTTTTTCATATAATAAACATTCGCTGTAAATTTGTTACTTTTAGAAGATTCAAAATGTAATTAAAAATGGTTTAACAAATTTTGAAATTGGTACAAATTTAAAAAAAAAGAATCGAGGCATTTTTATTTACATTAAATTAATGATACAGCTATATGGATGCTCTAATTTTCTATTTTGTTTTCTATTTTGACATTAAAAACTTTAATTTTAATTTTTCAAATACGTATTTACGTTTTTGTATACGTATGATAATGTAGTTGTTCGATCGTTTTCTAGAATACTCCAATTTTGTGAAAGTGAAACGCAAAGTGAAGGGGAATCTCAAATACGAAGTTTTCCAAAATAATCATGAATATTTTCTCATCAAAATGTTTACATAAAACTCGAAAAAAAATTAATTATTTTAAATTGCTACTATCAAAATTATTATTTTTAATATCGCATTAGTTTCATTGAATTTTTTAGATAACAAAATTTTATTAATAAATTTTTCACATTTTTGACTTAATTGACATTTACTATATAGTATATAAATATGTATAGAGTTTTCAGACTATTAATTAAAATTGAAAACAAAATTTTAATTAATTAAATTTGAAAAATATGAAACAGAGAGTATATATAAAAAGTAATTCAATTTCCTTCCTTCTTTAATTATTATTGAATATAATATTGCAAACACTATTTCAATATTTTAAATAATTTTTAATTTAATTTCCAAAAGGATAATAATATATCATATTATTTAAACTTAAGTCCTTCCCAGATCAGAATGTTAAATAATTTGTTTCCGGATATAAAAATAAAAGAGTATAAAATTAAATATTGAATTTCGTAATAATAAACATGGAAAATCGTATTTTATTTAAAAATACTTAATATAAAATTTGTGCAAATATTCAATATTCATGCCAAAAATGAATTAAATTTTTTTTCCTGTTATACGTATACCTCTGTGTTTCACTAAGTCTTAAAAAAAAAATCGTTGAAAATTCAGGAAATTTGTTTTGCTGTTTATACTATGGACACACATTTTATTGTACAAGGATTCACCAGAAAAAAAAATTATTGTATATTCTTACTTTACTTTTAATAAATATTAAACAAATAAATGAATGCAAAAAGGTGGTATTATATAATTAAAGAATAAACTATCATTTTTCATTATAAATATTTGAATATATTTTGATATTTCACAGTATAAATGATAATAATATTCATTATGGATGGAGTGAGAGTACGTGTTCATTGTATAATCCATGTGAATGTGAATAATATCCATACACAAGTATTCAATAATAATAATAATAATAATAACAATAAAGAAAGTACAAATTTTCTATATGGAAATCACAAAAATATAGAATATATTTGATATAGTCTTATATTTGAATTATCCTTTTTTTATAGTGAAATAAGTATGGACTGACGCAGGTAAAATGAAAATCATAATAAAAATAAAATTCAATATTATGTATATTAGATAATAATATGTATTATATAGGAATGGAAATTTTTATAATACAATTTAGAAAGGTTGTATAGTTGCAAAATATTATTTTAATAGTTTTATGTAGTAAAAATTTATTACAGAGTAATTACGAAATAATTTATGTTTAATTACGGAAAATAAATAGTGTGACAAATATTGGATGTGGAAATGAATTTAATTTAGAGACTATTTTAAGACCAATATAAAAGATTTGATAAATAAATATGACAATATTCAGCAATTTCGATATGTTTTTATGACAAATTGACAATGTGATAATTTACTTAAAAGTATTTCGTGACCAATACATTTATTTATTTATTTATTTATTTGTGTTTAAATCAAACAACTTACAAAATTTCTTAAAATATATAAAATTACAAAATTCTTAAAATATATAAAATTAAAATTAAAATAGTAACTATGAGTAATCAAATATAGATAAAATATATACAATAATAATATGTATATAATAAAAATATTAATTCTATATAAAAAATAGAATATTGTCAAGTATTTAATTGATTTTACTCATATTAATTAACTAGCTATAAATTCCAATTTAAAAGTGTTTACAAATTACTAATTAAGTATAGTAATAAACAAAAGGTTTAATTAATAACAGTAATAACAATCATAGCAATTATTATAGCAGAAACAATTCAGTTACTTAATATTAACTTTTTTAAATTATTTTTAGAAGTTGAACTTCTTATTTGATTTTGATATTTATTACATAATATCAGCATCCGATTAATAGGTTCAAACTTTCCATATGAAGTTCTATGGAAAGCTATTCTGAACAAATTAGGCGATCTACAGCGATAATTATTAGCAAATTGAATTTTATTTAAAATGAACAATGAATCAATTTGCAAATTTATTACTTCTGTTAAAAAGATCACGTCAGCCAATTCCCTTCTCTTTTCTAATGTTGTCAAATGGATGAGATTCAACCTTTCTAAATATGGTGGTAAAATGTATGGGTTCAACCATTGAAATTGACGAAGAGCAAATCTAATAAAATTTCTTTGGATTGCTTCTATTCGGCGAACATGAATATCGAAGTATGGATTCCATACTTGACTGGCATATTCTAGATTAGGACGAACAAGACAAGTAAATAGTGACTTTAATATGTAAGGATCCGCAAATTCTTTAGACCACCGTTTTATAAAACCTAACATTGAATTTGCTTTATTGATAATATAATTGTAATGCAACTTGAAGTCCAATTTCGGATCGAAATAAACACCCAGATCTTTAAAGGATTTAACTCTTGAAACAGTTTTTTCGTGGAGTTTATATGAAAATTGATTGGGCGAATGTTGACGTGAAAACGTCATTATTACACATTTATTGACATTAAGTTTTAGAAAATTTGAGTTACACCACATTGAAAAACGATCTAGATCATTTTGAAGCAAATATGAGTCTTTCAAAGAAGTAATCTTTTTATATATCTTCATATCGTCTGCGTATATACTTATACTGCTATTTTTAATTATAGACACTACATCATTTATCGAAATAATAAATAATAATGGTCCAAGATGGCTACCTTGAGGTACCCCAGAATTAGCTTTAAAAGATGACGATATAGCTGTTCTAAATCGAATACTATAAGATCTATTAGATAAATAAGATTCAATCCATTTAACAAAATAAGGGGGAAAACCCAATTTTTCAAGCTTAAATAATATAATACTATGGGGTAATAGATCAAATGCTTTACTAAGGTCACTATATAATACATCCGTTTGAAATCCTGCTTCCATATTATTAATAATATTGGAAGTAGACTCAACCAAATTAGTTACCGTCGATCTATGTTTCATGAACCCATGTTGATTAGGTACTAAGAAACCTACACAGTGTTCATAAATTGAATCAAAGACCATTAGTTCAAATAACTTCGGTATACTAGATAGTTTAGCTATAGGACGATAGTTAATAACATCTATTTTAGACCCTTTCTTATGTATTGGTCTAATATATGATTTTTTCCATATATCTGGAAATATGCCCGTCGATAGAGAGTGTCTAAATAAAATAGATAGCGGTACATTTAATGAAGTAGAACAATTTTTCAGAATAATGTCCGGTATGCCATCAGGTCCAGCAGACGAGTTATCACCAAGCTTATCCAGATAAGACTTAGTAAGAGAGTCATCAAAACTAATATCCTGAAGAGTAGTCTTAGGAAAAGTGTTTAAATGATTAAAATAAGTCTCATTTAATTGAAAATCAGAATTACCGTATGAATCAGAAAAATGGTCACGAAAGTAATTAGATATCACAGAAGGATCATTACTTAAGTGACCATTGAAACTCATAAAGGAAGGGAATTCATCTGATTTTCTTTTAGAATTAACAAAATTCCAAAATAATTTAGGATTATCAATAAGCTTAAATGACATGTCGTCAACATAATTATTGTATTTAATATCTACTTTTTGTTTAAAAGTATTAAATAAATCTACAAAATTAATATAATCAATGTTATTTTTAGATTTGAGATATTTTCGCCATGCTTTATTTTTAATATTTCTCAGCTTTCTGAGTTCATGACAAAACCACGGCGGACTATTATTGGTCCCTTTGTTAATAATTTGCGGCACAAAAATATTAAAACCATATAGAATAATGTTATAAAAATTTTCTATGGCAGAATTAAATTCTACATTATTAAGCAATCTATCATAGTCTATAGAATTTAAGAAAGTATTAAGGCCATGAAAGTCAGTTTTTTTAAAATTAAATCTATATGACGTAGCATTTGTTACTAGCGGAGGCACGTTATAACAGTAAGAGAACGAGATAGGTGGATGAAATTGATCGATATTAACTAGAGAAGTCTTAAATTGTGAAATCATTAAATTATCCCAATCAGATGTAAAAATAAGATCTAGTTGTCTAGACTGGAAGTTTTTAATATCTGATATTTGTTGTAGATAGTTAACATTAAGATTATCACAGAAGGAACATTCTATTTCACTAGTTACATTTGTTGGAAGAAGATAAGATTCTTCATCATGCTGGACCCAATTAATATTAGGGTGATTGAAGTCACCACAAATGATTAATTCATCTGAAGAACTCATTTCCGAAGATATACAATCAATTGCCTTGTTAAAATTCGAATAAACATCATTATTTGAATTAGGAGGAATGTAACAACAAATAAAAATTAGTTTTTTCGAGATCAGATTAATTTGAACACCTATTATTTCTAATGATTCCGAAAATGGAATAGAAATTTCTGAAACGTTAAAGTTGGATTTAATTGCAATTAAAACTCCACCTCCTTTAGCTGTTTGCACAGGAATTAGTGGGTCTTGGAGGTGATATCTATCTTTTCTAAAAACTGAGTAAGATTGGTTAAATAATTCAAGATTATTAATTATTGGATTCAACCATGTTTCAGTTAAAGCATAGATATCAAAATCCATAGATAACGAATTAGAATGAACAAGTTTAGTCTTAGTGCGAAGTCCCCTAACATTTTGATAGTAAATTTTTAAGTCAGTAAACTTTAACTTATTAATTGAGATTAAATTAGAATTACTTGACTTGGCACAGTTATCGTCAATGTTGTTATTAGGAACATGGCTTAAAATACTTGTAATCTGTTTCACGTACTCTTTGAAGATCTTCCCTTCTTCTATTATTGACATGACTACGGAAAGCTTTCAGATCTGCTAATATATCGGCTTGAGATAAACCCAGATCTTCTTTATATTTCATGTAAAGATTACTAAGTTCTTTCTGGTCTAAAGGTAGGCCTTCCGACTTAATAAAGGCTTTAATGCTAGTTTTAGTATGACCAAATACACAAGTTGAACTAGGTTCATCATATAAGTAAGCAAGAAAGAGCCTAACATTATCATAAATTTTATGATCTCTAAAACGACTCATAACATACAGATTATCACCATTCGCAACTGAATTTAATGTCATCCTAATGATTGGCGAGACTAGTGGATTAGCAAAGTTAGGAGAGGAAGTGGGAACAGTAGTATTAGGATTTGAATTAATATGAAGAGGGTGTTGGTTAGTTTGGTTAGTACTAGAATTAGTACAAATGGTACTAGTAGAATTAGTATTTGTACAAAGAGTACTGGAAGTAACTGGAAAGGAATTTGAAGAATTAATATGAAAAGGGTATTGGTTAGTTTGGTTAGTATTAGAATTAGTGCAAATTGTACTAGTAGAATTAGTATTAGTACAAAGAGTACTGGAAATAACTGGAAGGGAATTTGAAGTAACAGTAGGGCACATCACTGTATCAGAATTTAACGGACCAAAATTAATATTGTCTAAATTTTGATAATTTAAAAAATTATTACCGTTAATATTTTGATATTTAGGGTCAGCTACCAGAAAAGTATCGCCTTGTACAAAGTTTGGATATCTAAGTACATTTCTAAATGAAATATCACTCGGATTTCCAAATGACTTATCAGTAGGAGGAAGACTACGTGATCTATTATCGCTTCTATGTACAATTTTTTTACTAAAATTCTTAGTAGTAGGTCCAGATATATTATTAGTATTATTACTAGGTATTCTATTAAATTTATTTAAATTATTCCTAGTATCATTGCTAATATTATTATTACTATTATTATTATTGGAATTTGGATTCTTTTGAGATTTTTTAGATCTACTTTTATTTTTATTTTTAATTTTATTATTAATAGTAAAAGAATCACTCTTATTATCAACCTTTTTCTTATTATTGATCGAACTATTTAATTTCAAATTTTTATTTTTTTTATTGATAATATTCTTATTTATCTTAATATTATTTTTATTTTTACAACTACAATTACAATAACAGTTGTTTTCAATTTTATTTTTATTTTTAACATCTTTACTTATATTATTAATATTTACATTACTAATTTTAATATTTTTTTTATCAACAAACTTACTTTTTTTACTTCTTTGTTTGTTGTTTTTATTGTTAATAGACTTAGTGTTAGGTTTCAAAATTTTACGTTCAGTACCTTTATTGTTGATTGTGGTATTTGAAGAATTTTTATTTAATTTTTCGATCCAAATGGAGGCAGATGCATTAATACTCTCCCAAAATGAATGCTTTTCAATTAACGTAGTTACATCATCAACTGTAACGTCAACCTTAAAGCTTGAAAATTTTAGTTTATTGTTACTTAAATAACGTGGAGATACTTTTTTGCAATCAACATTAAAAATCCCGAATGTTTTAGAAATCAAATTTTTAAGCCATTCCGCATCTATTAACGCTGGTGTTCCTTTAATAAATATAGAACTTCGTATAGAATCAGGATTAGCAGAAGTTGAAGCTCTTATATGATCTTGATCTACAATAGTTTCATCACTAATAGAAAGTTGATTTCTATCCGGAGACATATCAGGGATAGTATTGACACAATTAATTATGTTTTTACATTTAATCTCATCTATAGCGTCATTAAGAAGTAATTTAGCTGAAGCGAATTCTTCACCATAATGAACAAATTTCGCTTGTAAATCAGCCATGTCAGTAATGCAATTTAAATTCTTTATTTCATTGATTATTTTCCCAAGGTTATTCGTGTTATCAGATAAACACTTGTCTACCAATGAATCAAAATTTTGGGCATTAGCATCAACAATAAACTTAAGCTTCTTTATAGAGGAGAAAATGTTGTCTAGATTATATTGTAATTTAACAATAATCGAATCATTACTAGTTGATATATTATTTGAGAATAATTCGAAATTATTATAATATTTATCAACTTTTTTTGAAACATTATCGATACTTGTTGATTGAGCTTTATATGTTTTTACAGTTTTATCAATCTGACAACATAACTCATCAACATGTTGCAGTATTGATTTGTTATTCTCTTCCAACTTTATAGCTTTTTGTTCAGCTAAAATAGATTTTTTATTTAATGTTTCGATCGTGTTGGAGAGATATTTTAATAAATCATTATTTGACTTAATTGCTAACATTATGTGAGAGAGGTTTATTTCTCTACATTCGCTGCAATAAAACACAAAAGCTTTTTTGTGCTCTTTAAAATATTTAAAGCCAGATCGAGAAAGGCCAATACACTGAGGATGGTATTGTTTTGCACAAATACCATTGCAGGCAATTATATCAGCTGGATCTGAGCTATCATTTGATGTACAATGCACACTATTACACTTATGCATTTTTTATACCAATAATTAATTAATAATATGAATTAAATGTATATTATAGGTAAATAATCAATTTTAATTATTAAACAAATTAACACAGTTTAGTATATAAAACAAAAAAATGTAATAAGACACCTTGCACAATAAGTTCAGTTTTTATTTGTTATAATGCGAATTTTAAAGTTAATTATTTAGGTTAATTTTATTTGAATAAAATTAAATTTAAATGTACAAATTGTAATATAACACCAAAAAAAAAACTTATTTATTTATTAATTACGGGTTATTATAGGTCAATTAATTCTCATAAACGAATTTATATAAAAATAAAAATTAAGGTAAATGACTTAAGTAAAAATTAACTTAAAAATGAATTAATTGAAGAGCTATTTTAAACACGTCCGAATAGGTTGACAATTAATAAATAAAATGACAATTAATCAATTAAATAAATAAAATGACAATTAAAATGACAATTAATAAATAAAAACATTGTGAGCATTTGAAATGTTTTCCGGTTGTTCCGGTCTATAGTCACAACGCTAACAAATTATAGTATATTTTTTAATATTTATTATGAACGATATTTTGGCAGATATATAATTATTTTCAAAAATTTCAAAAAAAATTAAATTTTAACAATATTTATATATTAAGGGTGTGTGTGAATTGGTTAAAAATTGGTTAAAAATTAAAATTATGACAGTAAAATTAAAATTTGTGAAAGTTTTATTCACCACAAGAAGGCGCCGAAATTTTATCTGCTCTGGACCTAGTATAAATTTTGACACTTTAGTTAAATTTTTGATTGAAATAAATTAATTTTAAATTCATTTATTTTTGAAAAT
The DNA here is from genome assembly GCA_949752835.1 of Empis stercorea. Lineage (NCBI taxonomy): Eukaryota > Metazoa > Arthropoda > Insecta > Diptera > Empididae > Empis > Empis stercorea. The sequence continues at coordinate 49,563,759 of OX457087.1, read as the reverse complement.
AAATAAATTTGTGATTGAAATTTAAATTGATATCAAATTTGTATCAAAATTTTTTTTTTTATTTTTGAATTAAAAAAAAATAAATTAATAGTTAATAAAATAATAAATTTAAAAATAAAAATAATAATAATATTATATTATTATTATTATTAAAAATTTAATTTTGTTAAAATTAGCAAAATTAATGGGAAATATATTTTAAATACTCTATTCATATTGAATTTTCCTTAGAATTTAATTATGTAAAATTTTTAACCAATTCACACAGTTAAAATTTTTAAAAACACCCCACAGTTAAATTTTTTTCGACCTCGTGGGGATTATTTTTTAACCAAATTATTTTTAACACTTTGACACACGCCCTAAGAGTCATTATTTTGCACTTAATCACTCTGTATAAATAAATATTGAAAATAATTTCATTTATTGCCAAAAAATTCGGGTATATAGGTAATAAAAGGTCATACGTTTTTTGACTATAAAATCCAATTTTACCTGATTGCACAATATAGTATTTTTTGATATTTTCCAAAAAACATATTATTTTAGTGTACATATTTAAATTTATATATGTAATAAAAGTTGCATGCCTAGCCATTTATTATGCTAAAAACTTTGTAATTGTTGCATGTCGCATTCAATTACAAAAAATACCACACAATAATAAATTTACCATATCGACATGACATTTATGATCGTTTTGAAATTCATTCAAAAACCAAAACAAAAACAAAAAAAATTATACACAATTTATGAAACATAAGTGATTTAGAAAATTTATTATTATTTAAGCTATCAATTTAAAATGCTATAATAATTATTTATCCGAAAGATTTAAGCTATATAATAACATTTTCAAAATAGAAATAATTATAATATTAAACAAAATTTAATTGAATTTTATATTTTATTAATTAATTCTAAATTAAAAATTATTTTTTGGAAATATTTCGATGAATATTATAAATTTGGAAAAATATCAAATTTAACTGACGAATATGATTATTTCAATAAAATTTACTGAACTAAGTACATAGCGTACATATTATCCTTTTCAAATTTTGTTATAAGAACACCATTAGAATTTTAAATGATTAATTAATTTTACATTACCACAATTCATAATATTCCCTAAACATTTATTCATGTTTATAAAATATTACAATTATACATTAATTTATTAAAATCATAAATTAATATGATAATTAAAAGTATGTATATATGAAAATATCCTGTAAAATTTACCAAATATTAATTTAAACATAAAAACAATTAACCTTCTTACATCATATGCCATAAATCAATTAGAAAATCTCAATATCGATGGCTCAGCAAAAATAAAATTTTACATGAAAATATTACATAATAAAATTTATCAGATAGAAAATGTTTCTACTTTGAAGATAAAGTATACAAAAGAAATTATGTAATAATATAACGGTATAGGAAAAAATCACATACGCTTTTATATAGGTACATATCCTTTTTTAAGTCTATAAACATCCGCAGCTTTGTTACATCAAATAATCATCCGGTACAGTAAAAATAAAATCAAAAATCTTTTAAATAATAAAACCAAAAAATTTTTATGTCCCAGAATTAATTGAAGAACCAATCCTCATCCTGTGAATAAATGTATATATATTGATCCAATGAATCGGAAACAAGATAAAGGATAGGCCATTTTCGTATCTCTATTGTAAACATATCCATAGTTATCCCAGATGAAAGGATATTATTTGTAAAAGAAAAGGTATATATACCTAGTTTTAATGTTTTATATCCCATTTTGCCGTTAAAATGAAATTTATATCTACGTATTGATGATAAATTCAAGGTATAAGGATATTATTTCTATTATATTGTCTAAAACACGAAATAATGTTATCCTTTAAAATCATTTCAGTTAAAGGCTAAAAAAAAAAAGAGACAACCTATTCACATCGTTTTTTATTTGTTTCTTCCTCTCTTTTTTTTTTTGTGAAAGATAATTAAGGACATGATATTAAACATATTATTTTTTATTTTTATTATTATTTTCGATCTTTAAGGATGTCGGCACGTATCAATCTAATTAAGAAAGGACACTATATATATTTTTTATGTTATGTATTCGACTTTTGTGTGTGTGTGTGTGTGTGTGCGCTGTAAAAATTCGTATAATCTTTCGATCCGTTTTTGTGTTGTTGTCAATGATTGACGGTTAATTTATGGTAAAAAATTCATCGTAATATAAATTATTGATATATTTTAAAAGTAATATACGAAGTATAGTTAAATTTTTAAAGCTATGGATGCAAAAAAAAAACGTTAATAGTATTGAGTAAATGTTGAGATTTTGGACACTAAATAATTATTTTAATAAAAATATTTACAAAAAAAAAATAGATAATTTATTGATTTAGTTGCTTCCAAAAGTGGTAATTAATAATTCAGCATAATCTTCAATGGATAATTTGCATATTATTAAATCTATGAATTTTAACTCATTAGTTTATTCAGCATAAAATTACCAACAAACAAATGAACTGTTCTATTTAAATGATCTCATCACTTTCACAAAATTATTTAAAGCATCAACTCAAGCATCAAAATTTTATGAAATTGTTATATTTTCTATACATGTGTGTACGTGTAGTGTAAATGTTATGAAAGCTTGGAGTTCTTTTGTTTCCATCATTTTTCATGTTTTGTTGACTAATTAGTTTTTTTTTTATATTATATAAACTTTTTTTCAAAAATCGAAAATCCTAATAAGAGTGAAAAACTATAATAATATATTTATAGTATAAAAAAGTTTTGTTTCTAAATAATTTTTCTGTTTTGGTCAGCATAAATTTTAACTTTCATTGTTACCCAATATAATATGCACACAGCACCGTGATTCATTATAGGAAAATTAAATATATATCAAAACATGAAACTTACATTAGAAATATTTTGAATGATTTTGTTCTTCACCTTCGAATATTTCACTTTCCAATAATGTATTATGTTAATTTAATTGATATTTGTCTATGTTATTTGTATACATAATCCGGAACTAGAAAAAAAAAACTTTGGGAGAAATAATAATGGAAATTATTAGAATATTTAAATAATATATACAAAAGATTCATCAACAATAAATAAATGAAAAATTATAATTATTGTGTATACAAGAATTCAAAACCAATAATTTAAATATAATTTCCATAAATAAAGTATTCTAATATATTTTATATGTTTTATGTTTATTATTATTAATAATAAACATAATATTAATAATTGTTATATAGATTCATATATTTAAAGCAATAGAAATATTTTAATTAAGTAAATATTGTTTGTAATAATTACATAAATTTAGATCATTAAATGATTCTCCAAAATATTATAAATTAAGATGGAGTAAGTTTTGTATAATTTGGTTATAAATAATAAACTTCTTTCATTGAGGATATTTTTAGTCCTTTTTTGATTATAGTTTTAAGTATACTAATTGTAAAAATATTTAGCTGGGCGAGACTTGGATTAAACAAATTGTTTTTTTGAAAATTTCTGGAGAAATATATGTATATTCCATGGATGACAAATTTAAACGAATCCTGATAATCCATTGTCAATTATTCACCATATAATTCACAATATACCAATTGAAATTTACTACACAAGGTCAATTATACGGTGAATTATTCATAAAACAAAAATAATATTTTACTAAACAATTACATTATAAAAATACTAGCATCTGAAAAATTATTATAAACAGAGGGAACAATTCGTTCTTACTAATGTGACAACTTTAAAAGTTTATTAAATTATCTTTCAAAAAAAAAAAAAAAACAAGTTATTAATTGATTTTGTCACCAAATAATTCATAAATAAATTATATCTAAAATTCCAACTATAATTGACATTAATTTTGATGAAAATTATTACAAAAATTTATATTCATAATTTTTATTTAACATATGTAATTTTAATTTATTTTATTTAAATATTTTATTCCAACTACAAAAATTATTATACTTTAACTAAGTAATTTACAATATTATCTATGAATATAATTATCATACATATTTTCTTCTCTTCTAATAAATATAATGTGAACTATCATTAACAACAAACACAATGATGCTCTTCAAAATCTATAATATCACTATAAACATATATATATATGGTTTATGTATATAAAGATTTAACTATTTCATCATTATATTAATAATATATAAATTCATAAAAGGATTGTTGAAAATAATCATATATATACAAATATATAAGTTGCGAAGCTCAAAAACATATTGAGCATTGAATTCAGTTAATTAACATCTTCAAAGGCAAAATGCCGTCATATATTTTTATAGACAAAAATATCATTATTCTCTGTATACGAAATGAATTATGTACACAACATGAATGTGGATCCTTTTAATATAATTTAATATAAGATTTATATTTTGGATTTTATTTAGAAAATTAAATTAAATTATTCGTACTCTATATACCAAAATATTTATGTTGTATTTTGTATACTATATATAGATGTAATTTAATATGATAGGGTGGACTTTATAATAATCACATTTTAAAGCTTTTATTTCAATTGAATTATAGAAAATTCAGTATAAAATGTGTTTTAATATGGCTTTTATGCTATGGAAAAATATTAATTAAATTATATATTTTAGGACTACTTATAAGTTGAACAAAAATCAAAAAATTAATTAATAGAAACTCATTGGGTTACTCGACAAATGACAAATCAGCAATAAAATTATCCTGACAATTTATCGAATAATTTTAAATTTCGAATAACTTTAAAAACAAAATTATCATGACTGCGATGCGACAATTGGAAAAATTGAATATTGGCAACCAAATACCATAATCAATATTATTGATCATTGATCTTATTATATTTTACCAATTTTGTCTAAATTTAGTAGTTCATTAAATATTTTAGTTAATTTACCTATTTATGGAAATTGTTTAACTTTTCCAAAAATATTATATGTAATTGTAGATATTCAGAATAATACACCATCATAGATTTTGAAAGTATATATATAAAAATTGCTAAAATATATCGATTTGTTCTGTCAAAATAATAAATTATATTTAAAAAAATTTAAAAGAATCATTTTTAATTTTTTAATGCCATTAGTCATATAGTCACATCTGCTACCACAATCGTTTATAATATATTTAAATAACCACCCTGTTATTATACATATGTATATATATTATAATGTTTGTTATACAAATTATTAAGTTAAAGATAATGTTAGTCGATTTGCCCTGAATGCAAATTAACATGTTAATTCGCTAAAGACATCACAAAAAATTAAACTGACAAGTGTTAATTAATTGATGTAATAAGTAACTAAACGCATTGGCACATAAATATATAAATGAGAAAATGTTGTTTACCACAAAAATTCAGTCTTTTCCCTAAATGAATTTTAATTAATCACGTTACAGAGATTCATACGAAAATCTTTTATCCCATCCCAGAAATAATCATTTAGTTATATATACTCGTATATCATCGTCCTTTAGAAATATATTCCTTATAATGGTATTTACCCAGAAATAAATATTAAAGACGAAATCTTAGAGATTTTCAAATTTAATTTCATTTTTACATTTTTCTCTTCATATGTTTTGACATATAAGGATTCAATAGACATATTTCTTTATATGTATATGCATTATGATCCTTTTTTTTTTGGGAACATTTTTGATTTTCTACGTTGATATATTCTATGCTAGAGAAACTTTATAACAAAATATTTGAGATATATAGAATAAAAATGAAAATTAATCTTAAATTAATCTTAAATTTTATTAGAATTATTATTAATAATTATTTTTATTTTTATGGTGAAAAAAAGAATAATTAAGCGTTGGTGAAAAATAGAAATTTATAAGGATTTATCATAACAGAGAAAAAAAAAATAATTTTAAATTCCCTCAAAACCGCAAAAATGATAAGCGAACTCTTTAATTAAAGGAATAATGTAAGAAAGAAAAACCAGCAACAACAACCACAGTGATTTAAATTAATGAAGTGAAAATTCAAAAAGAGTTTAAAAGGTGACAAATAAAAAAAAAAACACAAAGTTCAGCTGTTTAAGAAAATTTGTCATTTTCCAAAAAAAATTAATCATTATAGTGTCACAAGTGCGTAACTGAGAGTTTTCGTTTTTGAGCACAAAAAAAAATGACATGGCATTAATAAATTATCAACTTAAAGAGACAAGGAAATTTAGAGTTAAATATAATGAAGAGTTTGTTGAATGTCCAGTTTTGAATTAACATAATATAAAGTGACATAAATATTGACATTTATTGTCTACTTTGAAAAGGATCATCAAACCTGCAATTGACCAATCTAATATTAGATTAATATTAATAAAAAGGATATTTGTATAAAGTTAACATCATTGTGGGCACTGTAGGTAATTGCAGTACATGTTTTTGATTACATATTATTGATTTCGATTTGTTATGCTTGTTAAGTGCTACCGCAATTTCAAATATTATTCAAATAAGCCGAAATTTAAAAATAAATAAAGTAAATATTAAAAATAAATATTATAATAATACATAAATATATAATCTTAAAGGATATAATTGAAAAGTCTTTTGTCCCCAAGAATTTTAACGACGAAAATGTAATTTATATATTGTTACTCTCCCCAAATAAACTTCATTTTCTGCCCCATAACTGATGTGTCCCAACAAAATTGGTAAAAATTTTACCAAAGAAATATTTTGATAAGTATATAAAGCCCTGCTTCTAAGCACTAATCAATATTCACTTAAATATTATATTTTAAAATATCAAAAACAGTGAAAAATCGAAAAATCATTAATGTTAATTATCGTCAAAAGGAATAATTTTCTAGCAAAAAAAAAATTGTTTTCGTTGTTGTTCTTAGAAAATAAATAAATAATAATTAATCAAAATATTTTTTATAATTATTATAGTATATATATAAAAAATAATTAATAAACCCAGGGCATGTGGATCAAACCAATATAATTAATAAATGATTGGAAATTGAGATGGTGGAAATTTTCCAAGTTTATTATTTTAAAAAAAAATTAGCAATTATAATTTTTAGCTTTCCTTCTTATCGTACTATTTCCAGGTTAATTTAGTTGTTAAAATTAATTAAATTGACGTTCTTATTGTTCTTACAACGCTCAAAATTGTCAAAACGATGACTATTTGTTGGTTAGTTAATTTGAGCAGAAGGTGGAAAAACGACCACAAAAGCATGTTGGATGCTCCATGTTTTGCTTTTATATCACCGACATATCTTATTACTTTCATAAAGCATATTGTCCTTGATATGTCAAGCTCTAATAGTCCTGATTGTTTGCTGCGGTTTTATAAGCAGAAAGACTTCACCATAAATTTAATGTAAAAAAAATTCTTTCAATTAAAGTAAGAAAATTATTGAATTTTTTTTTTTTGGAAAATAATTCAAACTAAGTATTTAAAAACTAACTAATTTAATATTGAACTTATTATAATAATTTCTATTTATAGTATAATAAAAAATTGTAACGATTATTATATTTGCAACAGAAAGAAAATTGTGTGGTATAAAATGTGGTAAGTTGAATTGTTTTTAATTATGTTGCCGTAATTAGAACTTATTTAGAATATATTTTTTTAATAAATTACATCAAACAACTACCTTAATGATTGTTTAAAATCTAAATTTTTCATAGTTACATTAAAGCAATTAAAATTTATAGTAATTTATAGTACGTTCAGCGAAAAAAAAAAAAGTCCAACTTCACTATAACTAAATTTATATTATTTAAATGTTATTTATCACCAGAATTTTCATATGCCCAAAACCAATTTTTAGATAATATATACAACATATGAAATGACAATCATGTTTTACAGGCACGAACAGAAACAGAATCGTTATTTGTCATATCACCGTTGAAACTTTCAACAAATTAGTGTAATTAAAATGTTATCGGTCACAGCTTTCGTAGCCATTGTAATTGGATTGATTTAGGATATTTCCGATCATTATATAGTCCTTTGATATTTTAATTGGAAGTGGATAAGATATTTAAAGTTTTCACTTGATAACCTCAATACTTAAAAAAATTAATTATCATGATATTTATGGAATCACACAAACTGGGATTATACACTATTGTAATTGTGTCTGTGATTATGATTCGAATGGCGATGATAATTACCATCAGTGACACAATGATTCATTCTCCATTTCGTCCCTTAAATAATCCCGAAATGAATTTTTCTAATGTTCAAACTTGTGAAAAAAAAAAAGGATTTTTATGATTATGTCACCCTGAGGTGACTTAAAAAATAGTAACAAAATAAATAGTCAACTATATTTTTTTTTCATCTAAAGCCATTAGTCTACAAAACAAAAATTTTAACAGTCTATAAAAAAAAATGAAGTCAATAAAATTACTTTTTTATCACTATAAAATAAACTTTGTGTTTTTTTTTCTTTTGGCTACTGGAAAATATTTTTTTTTTTATATATATTATTTGTGGTTTTTATATTTCGGTATTGTTAACTGAACATTAAAAAAAAAAGGATATAATGTTGTTGTTTTTTTAGGTGAGGTATATAACCAAAAAGTTGGTATTAATATTTATGTAGTTTTGTGATATTTTTATGATCTCATAAAAAAAATAAATAAGGAAGAACAAAATTTTTATTACCCTTTTTTTTTCTGACCCGCAACACAAATTTTTGTTCATTTTTATATTTTTTTGTCATTGTAAAGTTTAATGTGTGCGGTAAAGGATATATCAACCATCAATGCGGTCTCATATACATTTTTACAATAAAAAATAAAAATATAATATAAAAAATTAATAAATATAATTCGTTTTATTTAACTGAATTTTTTATTTAATTTAATTCAATATTATAAATTATTTATCGTCTAATTTCATTTTGAAGTTTAATAATTTATTTATGGCATTTAATAAAAATATCAGTAATTTTATTTTCTCTTTTCATTCAATAGTTTGGGCAGCGTTGCCATCGTGGCATAATTTGATGCACAAGTGGCATTTCAAAAGTATGAAATGCATAATTTGTTTGGAAAATTATGCTGGCATTAAAGTGGCATAGCATTATTCCTATTTGGCATTAACTTGGCATATTGTATGAAATGCATAGTAAAGTATGAAATGCATAGTAATTTAATTATATATTTTTAAATTAACTAATTTATTTATGATTTTTATATGTATACAAGAAAAAGTCTTATTCTATTATTTTTAATTTTATTGTTTTCTAATAAATGAATTTATTATAAATAACATTATATTATATTTGCATATTAGTGAGTAGAAATTTCGTTGAAATGGGTTTTTACTTGAAAATTATTCTTGAAATTGGTTTTTTATGTATGTATGCCACTTGGCATATTATTTTTGAGAAAATGGCATAATGTTGGCTCTCAGTTCTGGCAACGCTGAGTTTGGGGATCAAATTTGGTATGGCTTAACGAGTGGTGAGTAAATTTTCTTTCGTAGAAGTGTCACACTCCTGTGGGCCAGAGTCGATTATAGAGGGTACAATTTTCTTTTTAACCAAAAAGCATTAACTGCTTAAATATTTTTCCTCTTCAAATTTTTTTTGTCATAATCGGAACAAATTGTTCCATCTTAAAGGACCTCTTTATATAATTGAGAAAATCTTACTAATAATATTACTGATCTGACAAAATTTAATCAATTATACGAAAATCTCTGTTTAATTTTCAAAATTTCAGAGAGAAAAAACCGTTTTTAAAATATAAAAGTTCATGTTATCTTTGTGTGACCATGAATTTCCTGAAAAAATTCTGCATGTCAGCAACATAAAAATGAAGAAAACATAAATGCACAAAACGAATAAGGACTAAAAAAAATGCAAAAAACGATGTAATTTATCATTAGTGATGATAATAATCACCATACTATATACTATTTTTTCCCGTTCATTAATTTTACAAATTTTTATAGTGTCGTACAGAAATTTATATTTTCAAAAACCTTCACAAAATTTTTTATTGTATAATTCACTTGACTTTTTTCAACTTTGATTGCCAAAGTAAAAATAATAATAAAAAAAAAGGTAGACAAACACATACAAAAAAAACATCATTTCAGTAAAACGACAAATACAAAAAAGGATATCAATGAGCAGTTATAACATAAAAGCTCAAATCGTGTACTTACCCAAAGTTATTATATAGTTGAAAAATCATGTAAAACTTATATTTTTTATTCTCCATTCGTAAATTTTATATATTAATGTCCTTTTTGAAAATGTTATTTGCAATTTGCAATAGAGAAAAAATGTGTTCTGAAGAAAAGGAAAATTTCTATTAAAATTTAATACATTTCAAGTATACTTGTATATATTACAATAAAATTTATGTTTTTTTTTGGTATATCACGTGTAATAATGAAGTCTAATTTAACTCTATATGACATAAATTGATTTTAAAATTATTATAACTTGGTGAAACACAATCATGAGCTAAATTTGCTTGACATTATTTGAAATTTACACGTCACAATTTACTGCGTTAATGTTATATCGGTTATTAAATCTATGCATGTAAATATAATGAGAAGCTACTTTTCTATTTTTTTTAATTTGCCAAAAGATTTGACACACAATTTTATATTTGGGAAACGATGGAAGTAAAGGTTTTTCTCAAAAGATGATAGTAATTATGGGGTTATCAAATTAAATAACATTTAAGAAATTTACGAGGTTTACAATTAATAAATGTTAAGGACATATTGTCCACTAAATCAATATTAATCAATTTCTATTTTTACTGGTACTAAGAAACCTTCTTTCATATGACAGAAGATGGCAGTAATTCGGTAAACATATGCATATGTATATTAGGTCTAAGAATTAGGAAATTTATTAACTTGTTTTTCCAAAATGAAGAAATACTTTTTAGATCTAAATTTTTGCGAATATTTAAGCTTTTATACAGACATTTTACTGCAATTTAGTAACAATTTACTTGACATTAATTAAACTAAGGTAATTTTCTTTATAAAATGTCATCCATAAAAAACCTAAAACAATTTCATTTTGAAAATTTTATATACACAATAATGAAAATACTTGAACAATTTAAAATTGTAATATAGGAAGTTTAACGTTAATATTCATTTTAAAAGCTCTCATCTATAGATCCTTTGTAAAAAAAAAGAAAATCCTAACCAGTGTTATTCGTCCTGACATAAAACCATTAAAAGAAATAAAGAATGAAAAAAAAAAATATTATTTGAAAAAAATTTACTTAACTATATATAAATTTTTTCTTTGCTTTTAGGTTTAACAATCAAATTCAATGTGATAAATGTTAGAGCGCATTTGATGGTGACACATGAACTTTAAAGTGGAGTTCACAATTTCTGTATAAAAACGAGTTTTTGAAGGATATTGAAGCACACAAAGTAGTTTTTTTTTTATTGTGTAATCAACTTGGATACACGCAAATTGCAAATTAGAAAAAAAAAATCCATTTGTCAAGAGGTAATTTTCCTTAATGCTAAATTTTTATTTTATTTTTACTCCTTGTTAGGAAAAAAGTTTCATTTGAATTTTTTCCTAAAAGAATGTTTTTTTTTTTTGTTATTGCAGTTCATTTTCTTTTTTTTTATGATTATTTTCAATGCATTTCCTTTTTTTTTCTCTTATATTTTTTTTTTGTGTTGAGGAAAATTTTCTTTTTCATTTCTTCCGTTCTTGATTTTTTTTCTATATGATTCATTTTTTGTTTTGCTTCGTTTTTTAAAAGCATGATCGGACGAAAATAAATCTTATAGTTGTAATTTTTCAATGGGTTAGGGAATATTTTTTTTTGGGAAAAAAAATGAATCTATATGATAAATTATATGTATGAGGAAAAAGGATGTACTTCAGGTACTTTGGGTTAGTACAAAAAGCAAAAGAACAAAAATGATTTTCGAAATTCCATGAATGTATATCCATCCTGTATTTTTCAAAGTGTACTTTAACGATGTGGAGAGAAAAAAAAAATTGGATTTTCTATTTTTTTTTATTTTTTTGCAATTTCAACTGATAAACAGGACATAAACAATCTTCACTTATTTATTTTGTAATTTGTATAGTTTGCTTGAAATAAACAATTTTACTCAACAACAAAAATAATTTGTTTGAAATTCATATACAGTAAGGTCTCGTAAAAATTAACCACATATTAGAAAAACTAACTTGAATTTTAAATATTTTTAATTATCTATGAAATTTTCTTTTAAAGTAATTAAAATCTACGTGTTAATGGAAAACTCTTCCCAGTAATCGGAGCTTAAAAAATATTCTTATTTATTTTTATCAAACTTTAAAGGCAATACTGTTAAATGAACTCAGAGTAAAGTGATAACAAAATTGTATATATAGATTATTTGATAGTTTTTTCTCTGTTTAATGTCAATTTTCTACTTAATTACATTTTATTGAAAAATAAATCTTTGTCGTATAATCTTTGGAGATTTTATTGAAAATATTTGTAATGAAAATTATTGCAAAATATTTGACACAGAAAATGTTTTAAGAAAAATCAACATTTTAAAATTATTTAAAACTTATTATATTTGAAGATGAGTAATTTTGTTTATTGAACAATAATTTTTTTTTATAAATTTCTTAGAGCTTTGCTTATGTACTGAAATGGTTTATTAACTCTAATTCTATGAAAATCTCAGTTTAACAAAACTCTTGCATTTCCTTGAGGCTAACAGTTAATCTATTTGTAAATATCCTTATTGGTGGCGTTACTACACGACTTTTGAAAAAATCCTTTCATAAAAAGTAATTTTTTAAATTATAGGAAAAGTCAAAATCAGAGAGAAGTACTAAACTATCCAAACTTAAAATATTTTCAGTATATTTAATGACATCTAGATAAAAATTCTATTTCCAGAAAAGTAAATAACTTTAAAAAGAAAAATTTAAAATGAGAAAATGTTTAAAAAGGATTTAACATCATTATTTTTCTATTCTTAGTCATTTCTATTAATTACAATTATAATAATAATTAAGGATCAAAGAGCGAAATAACGTAATAATAATAATAATAAAACGGCAAAAATATAGTTGTGATGTTTTTAATTTCCATTACACAAGTATAAATCTACCCACTCATAGTCCATAGCTATATTATTTCAGTAATATATATCTAAGTAATATTTATAAAAGTTTATAGCTTTTAAAAGTACATTGAAAGAGGAGGCAGACAAAATTTTTAGTCCTGTTGATGTTATTACACAATATCGTTGCGAATTGGATTAAAAGTAAAATTAGTTCCCTAAAGGGATTTTGATTTTCCTTATAGAACAATACCGTTTACGGGAAACTATTGTTCTCTATTTTTTTTTTTATATAATTCTTCCGTTTTATTTCTTGTCCGTATTTTAAATCGTTATGTCCTTTTTTTTGTGGTATGATGGTGTTTTTTTTATTGCCCATTTACAATAATTTATTTTAGGTGAGGGTTAAAATGTTTAATAATATCCAGGAGATAGTTAAATAAGCTTCTTATGGCTTGGATTTAAAAAGCTTTACAGCACAGGAAATAAGTTTGAGAATATGGAAAAATGTAGAAAAAAATAAATAATAATTTTTATATTTGCAAACATTATATTTCCATAATGTTAAAGAGTTCTCGCTGATTTTGATTGCAGTTAAATGAATATTTTTTTTACAATATTTAAGATTTGGAAAAATTATGATAGAAGTTCCATTAAAACATCTTAGATTGTAAATTTTGATTGAATAAATTATGAAAATTATTAATCTTCTGTTAATTAAGTATTTAGATGACAATCACTCACAAATCGATTATTTACATAATGTCTGAAGGCCTAACCATAATGAACTTAATGAAAATTAAGAAAACTTTCGATATTTTCATTAGGTTATCGAAATTCGCTGTCAAATCCCTTTTGGCCATAATGAACTTATGGAAAATTAAGAAATCACAAAAAAATATTTTACAAATATCAAAGTTTGAAAGTGACAAACGTAAAATAAATTATGTGTTATTTTATTTTTATCATGGATTTTATTACTGCCAAACAATTTTCTTAATTTTTCTTAAGTTTTGTACGATAGCAATCGTACAACATTAAGTTAACGAAATTTTTGAAAAAGTTAACGAAAGTCAACTTAATTTTTGTGAAGTCTATTTCGGTAATTAGGCGTATTTTCATATTGTCGTATACACCATCTCAAGTTTTCTCAATTTTCAGTAAGTTCATTATGGTTAGCCCTTTATACATATTTCACTTTTGAATTGCAAATATTTTCTATATTAATAACTATAATTTACTTTTTAAATCAATTTCTATATGAAAAGTCTTTCAATATTGATTCATTTGACCAAAGTATACCAGGAAACGAAATATAATATAAAAATCCTTTATAATATTTTAACCCTAAAAATGGCAAACTTAAAATATTTTTAGTTCCAAATTAAATAATTCTATACTTAATTATATATATATAGTTTTTTTCTTCTGTTAATTGAAATTCATTCGCTTTTACAAGTTTCCAAAAAAAAAAAGATGAATGACATTGATAAGAAGTTTTCGTAAAAATATTGTTTACAACTTTTTTCCTATATATTTTTCTTACATAGTAAATTTTATATTACCTTTAAATATAAACAAAAAAATAGATTAATGATAAAATTTTTCTATTTTGTACATAAAAAATATTTTATAAGATTTAATAATTAATATTTCTAATAAAAATAATAATAATATCCCATAAAAAAAAAATCTCTCTAGACATAATGTCAAACTTTAACTTCAAAATAAATCATTAATAATATTATTTAAATCATAAACTTTCTCTACAATTTGCTATAATGTTCGTATATATAATACCAAAAGGAAATTCATACTAGTTAATGAAAACTTTACTTTTTTTTTTTTGTTGAAAAGTTTTAGAAAAGTAAATAAGCAAAAAAAAAAATTGAATTCTAATCATTTCCTTCCATTTCTGTTTCCGTTTTTATTATAATAAATTTTATTATACATACATACATAAACATAAATTTTCTCAGAAAAAAAAAAAAATTCACATACACACCGAAAATTGTCCTTAAAAAAGAATAAGTGAAAATAAAAACGTTAAAGCAATAAATTTTCCAAATTTTATTAATGCGTGACATTTTTGTTATATACTATATTTATATTTTATTTAGAAAGGATGAAGAGTGGTTTGGTGGGGTTGTGGGAGTTATTTCAAAACAGTTGAAAAATTAAGAAATAAAAGAAAACAGGAAATACAAATACAAAATAAACCGGAAGATATCATTAGCACCAGAATATGCCAATCGTCCATTTTGATAATATTATTTAGTTAGAGTATATATATAGAAACTATATTTATAGTCAAAAACAGAGAATGGCAACATTATATTTAAGGAAAATGTCACCACTTTCTTAATGTATCCTTGAAAAGCTTTATTTTTATTTATTTTTTATTATTATTATTTACGAAAATAAATTATGTTTATTTGTATTAGTCTCTATTTATATATGGACAACAACAACAAAAAATGTGACTAGAATCCACGTGGGAAATTGCAAAGAAATTGTTATTTGTGTTATTGTGAGAAAAACTAAAAGGATTTTTTGTGATTTGTTTTTTATTTAATACATCAACAAGAAAATATTCTTTTGGAAATATTCAATATTTCAATGTTAGGATGGAACGAAAAAAATTCTCTCAAATAGAAATAATCGATTTACAAATATTTTTCTTTAATATACCCAGTAAATTATTATTTGAATTTTTATGAGTATATAATTTAATCCATAAAATCTATATAAAATTCATGAAATAAATTTAAAATTATTTAAGAATTTTCGTGATTAAATTACAGATTTTATTTTCCATAAGGTAAATAATCAGTTAAAGTTTTAATCAAACTTGTAATAGAAAAGGATATTATTATTTTTTTATTAATTTGAAACTATCCTCCAAAGGACTATTCTAATTTGACTTCAATTATTTAAGAATATTTTTCATTATGATTTATTCCAGTTTCTCTATATTTTACCTTCCATTTTAGTCTTTACTTCCTGGTTCATTATAATAAGACTTTACTGTTTTATAAATTTGTAATATAAATTAAAATCTCTTATATATTAAAAAAAAATATTATACAATCAAGATTCTTTATTAGTAAATAAACTAAAATATACTTCAAATAGTCCTTTATGTAGTCCTTATTTCCTTTTAGAGAGATACGAAAATGATAACGGATGTATAATAGACACAAAATACAATTCAAAAAAAAAAAATTCCTTCTTTGCGTGTTGTTTGCCTACAAAAAAATATATTAAATTATACGTCAAGGTTACGAGGTTTTTTTTTTCATGTTTTTCTGTTACTAGGACAAGAAGACAATATCACAGATTAAATTATACTCAAGGGAGATGAAACGCAATCGACGACCTAATATTTTATTATATTTATTTTTTTATAAATTCTGAAAAATTAAGCAATTTTCCAATGGAAATTGACTTACCCCCATCAAAATTTTCATTTAACGTGGTGTTTCTTTAAATAATACCAAACGTTTTTTTTTTTGTTTTTCTATGCTACGGCTACGGCATAACCAGTTTTCGGTATATAACGTGCTCCGTTTAAGATCAAAACGATAAGAAATGACCGAAACGTTGGCGACATTTAAAATCAATTCTTCGTTTCAGTGGTTTCAATTGCCTTAGCTATAAATCAAAATGCTAATGAGTGCCAACCTTTCTATGACAATAATACAGTTATAGTTAGTATAGGCCAGAATTAGGAGGGTGTTTTATTTGTTATTTTTTTTCGTCTTCTATTTTTTTTATATGTCGGTCTTTTCGTTAGTTTATATTTTTATTTATTGTTTTTATAAATAGAGAAAAATAGCAAAAAAAAAGAAAAAAAAACAATATTTAAACAATTTAAATTGCGTAACAAGTTGGTAAAAAAAAAGGAAGAAATTACAACAATTTACAAAAAATTCATCATTGTGTCGTTTGTCAAACAAAACCGAAACGGAACTGCTACTTTCACAGGACTTTTGTCGTAGGGCAATATATATACAATTGTTTTTTATTATTATATTTTATGAGATTTTCATCATTCAGAAACAGTAAAACAAAATAATAATAAATAAATAAATAAATAATTCGGAACTAATTCACAAGTTTATTGGATTCAATTAAAGTTTTAAGGTTTGTTCTTATTTATACGCTGTTAAAAAAAAAAGTGGTAATTTAATGAAAAATACGTGAGAAATGTTTAGTAATTGATGGGAATTGTAGTGGAAGTCTGAAACTGAAGTAAGTTCTTATTTAAGCACAGGAAAATAATGGATTCAGGGTAAAATAATACAAATATGTTTAGTTGTAGAGTATAGATTTTAATTATTTCTCAGTAATAATTTTCTTTATACACAAAAGGAAGACAAAGAAGAAGTAGAAAATTTTTAAGAAGGAAATCTACTCTAATGAACATAATGTTTCACGACTCCTATTCAATTAATAATATATTAGAGTTTAGGTACTAACACATGAAAACTCAAATTTAAAGCATATGAAGGAGCATAGTAAGTATTTCTTAGTATATTAAATAATTGGTTGAAAAATTGTTGTAATACTGTCTTAAGAAAGGGACTACATCTTAGGAAAGGATTAGATTGAATTACTTCTAAAATTTCAATAAAAATTCTACCACTTTATTAATAGATTTTTCCTCTTATTTAATATTTCTCTTTAAACAATTTATTGAAATATAAAACCAACAAAAAATTAAGTTACTTTCATCCCTTTCATTTCTAAAATACTATTACAAGTTTTTCTTTGTTACTTTCAATAAAGATTTCTTACTCCAATAAACAAAAAAGATTATAAAATTGATTATTTTAATAAATTCCCAATCTCGTATAATAAAATTATCAAAAACAGAAAAAATATATTAATTTATCATAATTTTCGGTCTATTCTAACTATTATTTCATTAAAAATATTGAATATTATTTGTTATTTATGCGTCATAAGATCATTAACCTATTTTTATCCTCAAACAATCAAAAATCTTACGTTAAAACTTTCGTACCAAATGACAACAGATAAAATTAACATAAACTTTTATAAATTCAAAATATTTTTTTGGTATATAAATAAAATCTCCATATATGTTAAACTTTATTTGATATGTTAAACTTTTAAACCATTTATCGACTGAAAAAAAAAAACTTAACAAAAAGAAGGAACAACATAAATTTTATTTATTTCAAAAATTTCGTCACACAAAAAACGAAAAAAAACAAAAACAAAATAAGTGTTTACATTTATGCCTCACTTTTAACATATGACAAAATTATAAAACCCAAACCCCAAATATACAAAATATATAATAACAATCTGTATTATTAAATCTGTATTTCATATAATATCCTGCTGACTTGACTAGACTTTACAAAATACAAGGATAATTTACAAAATAGCTTTTTTGTTGTTCGTTGTTTACTATATTCATTTTTATTTATATATGATATACAAAAAGGATAATGTTATATATATACATAAAGGTAATTTGGGAATCCTTATACATAACTTAAGTAACTTTATGATGTGAGTACATCAATTCTTTGGGCCATATTGTACAACACATTAAAATAATATTATGACCTCAAAATCCATTAAATTATATACTGGCAACAAC
Organism: Empis stercorea; assembly: GCA_949752835.1. Lineage (NCBI taxonomy): Eukaryota > Metazoa > Arthropoda > Insecta > Diptera > Empididae > Empis > Empis stercorea. The sequence continues at coordinate 49,544,989 of OX457087.1, read as the reverse complement.
AAAAAAATAAGTAAAAACTTTCACCCATATTCTATACAAAATAAAGACAAAAAAATATTTTGGTTCAAATTTATGTATATACACATATAAACAGAAAAGAGTTAAGGATATAAAAAAAGGATATCTTTATATTATACGAGTGTATGAATGATGAATTTGATTATTCAAAATTTGTCCCAAAAGAATTTTATTTTTTATTTTTTTGTTATTATAAATATCAAATAAATATTATTTTCAACAAGTTTACGTATAAACGTAACACTAAAAATATAGAAATAATTTTTTGGAGAATATTTTTTAGATTTTAGCTTAACTTTTCAGAGAAAAATAAAAAAATTAGTCTTATGATAATTTTCCATATAAAAAGATATCCTGGTGATATATTTGAACAAAGGATCATATCAACATCAATAAAAGTCGTCGTTGCCATAACTATTGATATACAAACGTATACCTTATTATTATATTATTATAATTTAAAATAAAAGAAAAAGAACTATTTAGTTTTTATCAGTTTCAGAAAGGTCCTTAATTATATCGTCATTAAATAAAAATTAAATTAAATTTTATTTGAAAAGTTTATTACTTAATATTAATAGTATTTTAAATTTCGAGACTATTATAAAATAGAAAAAATTTCAAGAGAAATTTTTTGTCGAGAAAATTTTATAATTGATTTAATTATAATGTAATATCAATTTCAAAATAAATTAGTAATGTTTAACAAAAAATTTTCATTTAACCAAAAAAGTTAATTAAAAATCCTCGAATTGCTAATATAAATCCTTCATTCATATCATACTAGTAATTTAAAATTTTGTCTCAAGAGTGTTTTGTCTCAAGATTGTCTCTCTTATAATTATAATTGTTAAGTGACATTGTACGAGAATCAAAATTGTCCTTTTTCTCAGTTGCTGAACATTTAAAAGGTAATAATTCTGCCCTCTCAAAAGGGAGAGAGTAGCCAGTCACCGTGGTAGTGGGACGATAGATTATAGATATAAGTAAGTCGATTCTAAACTACTAAAAGGTGCAGTGGCTGGTTCATTCGAAGCAGTTAATTAAATTTAGTTAAGTTTAGTAAATCGTTTAATATAATATTATTTGCTTTGGGTTCCATTTTGTTTGTGTTGATGTAGAATTTTTTTTAGTGTACTTTACACCTTGCATCATGATACCTATATTTAAGAGCCACTTCAAACTAATAAATTTTAACACTTTTTATGTAATTTTATACAAATCTTAATTTCCCATTATATCATCACCCCCAAATAATTTTGATCCAAATTTTTACACTTCAAATATTTTACTAAAAGTTTCAACTTTATATATCCTTCGTTCTAACAATGGTAAATTGCAATATTTTAAAACCTCTTTGCTTGTTAATTAAGTTTTCTTTTTTCAAAAAAAAATTGTTTTGACAAGTTAATGTAAAGGATTAAAAGTTTTTTTTTTACCCACAATTTTAACAAGAAGTCACAAAATTTATTTTTATATTAAAAAAGAAAAGAAAAGCATTTAAAGAAACTTTTATATACCAGCAAAGATAATAGTTTGTGGTCAACGAAGTATACTAAAATAGTATACAAAATATTCGTTAAAACTTTTTTTTTTTACTGTGTAAATTACCATCTTGTTTTTGATGAATTTTTTATTATGTTCTAAGGGTTAAATTTAATGTTTCATTATTATATTTTTTTATACTTTATGTAAAATAATTTCTTATTCCCAAACAATTTTTTTTTTTTTCAAACTCATAACACTTTTAACCAATTTATATTTTACATTTTGCCAAAAAAAACTATTTTTGGGTATATTATCCTTTTAAAAACTATAAAAGTATAATGTCTAAAAGAACATTTTTTTTTTGTTATTGTTTAGTCCACAAAGTCTGGACATATTTTTGATCCTTTTGTTGTCGCCTATGTTCACTTTAGAACTTTTATCATCAAATTGTCACCATTTTCAAAATGAAATTTTTGTGGTTTAAGTGAAAATAAGAAATTTTAATATGTACACACACACACACACATACAAAAAAAATTTTTATTTGTTTGTTAAAACAAACATAAAAAAAAATGTTTTACTTCAATTTAGAAAAAAGGATATACATAATTATATATAATATAGTAGATGTACAGAGACCATATTCCATTTTTTGTGTCATTATCATTGTTTTAACATCTATGCTTTACTAGTAGAGTCCTTTTTATATACATATATATTTCTATATAATGTAGATATGGAAATTTAAATAATAGAATTTCCAAGGATGAAATTACTATATGGAAAAAAGGAATTCTTTATTATTTTATTTATATATCATTTAAATGTCGCTTTAATATTAAGTTTTATGACCCTTTTTTTTGTGTCTTTTGGTTATGTATAATAGCAATTATTGCGTACAAGTATACAAAGTCATCAGGAAAATTATATAGAATTATCTTATTTACAAGATAATTTAAAATGTTTATTATAATATAAAAGTTTTTTCGTTTATAATATTTTAGATTTGAAAAATGACATATTTTAAAAGAAATGTAATACTTAAAGGGTTAAAAACATTATTAACGTGTTTTTAAAATGGTTTATTGTAGTAATTAAGAAATAATTTAAGTTGTAAAAATTAAATAAACAATTGTTAAAATATGGAAACTTTTTGGTAGATCTGTGGAAAATTGAATTTTTAATAAACTTTTTATTTGGATATATATTTTTGGGTAGGTAGATTCTGTAATTTGAAAAACAAGTTATTGATTAGTATACTAAAAAGGAAAAGAAGTAATTTATTTCTTGTAAAATTGTTTTAATGATGTTGTGTATTAATGATCAATGTTCTTTCTCATATGTCAGTGACCAATACTACACATAATCGGAAATCGTCGTGTGAGAAGCGAATTGTCGTAAGCGTTAGATACGTCAATTTGAGAGTATTGATACAGGAAGATAGAAAATTTAAGTATCTATCGCCCTGTGTTCAGACGGATTCGATCCGAGAATATCATGGCTACTATTTAATTGAAATTCAAAATTGTTGTAAATTGTATTTACCTAAATTATTTATTTGCGAAATATTGTATACATATTATACGGTATTTTGGTCGTGTAGCGTAGTTCATCATATAAATTGCAAAATGTTGTATATATACTTTAAGAACAAATTTTTACTAAAAAATTCCAATTATGTTATATTCAAATTGTTGTATCTTTGTCATACGACAAGAAAAGAAAACTTAATTACAATACAAATAAGTTGTTCTAATTATTGTATGTTAACTATACTACATTTTGTGGTTTATAATTCTGAAACAAATAGTGATAATTCGTATGATTTAAATTGTGGTAAGTTGCATTTACAACCTTCTGAGATTTTTCCATAATTCTAAATAAAAAATTAAATTATCGTAAAGTTTGTGGTGCATCACTAAATTAAACTATAACAATCCTCTAATTCTATTTGAGACCAAAGTAATTACTGTTTTACATAGCTAAAGAACCCATCTTTGTAATAGAGTGTTAATTTATTTGAGTCATAATATTATTTATTGAGATAAATGCATTTAAAGGCCTCAGAAAAAAATTCAAAAACTTAGTATTCATTTATCTCGGAACTTCATTTTTGCAGTTACGACAATTCGCTTCTCACACGACGAAATAATTTTGAAGGTTTTTTTATAATTAAAACATTTATACCAAAAATTAATTTTTAAATTCAATCCAAAGTGTATTTAACCCTTAAACTGATAACATATCTTAATAACAAAAACTGATAAGTAAGGTGTGCCCAATGGACCGATATGAAATAATGAAGAATTTTGCTTTAGAAAATATTTTTATTTTAATATTATTTTAAAGATAATTTTGTTAAAGATAAATTAACAAAATTTAAAATGAAATTATTAAAATAGTTCTACAATTATAACAAAAATATATCTTTAAGTTAAATTAACAAAATATGAAAAAGAGTCCACTGGACCCCCATTATCAGTTTAAGGGTTAAGGACCAAAGTATAGCATTTTTTTAAACGATAAATTAATTTTCAACCTGATACAGTTAATATACCTGTATGTCATTCAAGTACTATTTAGAATTTCCCTAGTAAAAAGGAATGTGACTATACCTATGTAAATTTACCTATAATAATATTTATATTTTTTTTTTGTAGTAAATTTACAAATTATTTAATCAATATAATTTCATTACACAAAATTTATAATCTAAATCATAATTACAATCAAAATATTATTAAATATAATTTCCTCTGTAAAATTTATCAACTTTTATTTAAATAAAATATTCTTCGTTCTTTATTTCCGGAAATTATCAACTAAATTTTTTTTCTCCTTTAATAAGAATGAAATTTTCATTGTATAAAATCTATAAAGTTATATTAAAAGTTAATTTGAATGCATTAATCAGGTAAGAAATGTGTTCCTTTTTTTTTTGCTGGCCATTATACAAAACAGCACAAAAATATTCCACAAAGTCATGGATCATTAAATTTACAACCCATTTTGCACAATGTCTATAACATAATTAAAGTTCTACAAAAAAAAATATATGTATATATAAAAGTGCCTTTAAGCTTAAATAATCGAATAACATAATTTATATTATTTTAGATATATATAGAAAAATTTATGGTAATTTGAAGAGCGTGCGGTGGGTTTAGACAAACTTTGGGTTATGGTTGGGGAATCAAAATTATATACTTTTAAAGGTCTTTTTTATTTTATTTTTTTTGGTTTATGAGTATTCATTTATTCTAAAAATTTATTATTATAGAAATAGTAACATTGATTTGCTCCTTTTTTTGCGAAGAACATTACTTTATGTCAATCAGAACAGAAAAAAAAAATAAATGTTTCTGCCCAATTTTTACCCTAATATAAATCACTTAAAAAAGCTTTTTTTTTGTTGTTGTTGTGTGTTATACGTTAGAGTGTGTTGTGATTTTCACATTTCTGGTGTTTCTTTTGTTAGTTTGTTTTGTGAAAAGATCGTAATTTTCGTTTGATTTACTATAAACTAAGAAAAAATCAATTTTTAATTTTAGTAAATTTTAGTAAAGTAGTTTTAAAAATCGTGATTTTTTTCATATTAAAATTTGTGTTATTATCGAAATTAAAATAATTATTTAACAAGTTGACGTTTATGACAACTATAGTCGTCAAAAAAAACTTCTAATAGTAAATTACAACTATAGTTGTCATGACCATTAAAGTTGTATTTGCAATAGTATCAACATTTAGTAATTAAGATAACAAATGACAATAGTCGTCAAAAAACAAAGTTTCAAATTATGCATTTCCATTTTTTGTTGCGAATCTGAACATTTTGGTGCTTACTGCATCAAAATATCTCAAAAATGTATATACATAATTTGTATCTAAGCAGTTCTGCAAAAAAATTAAGTTCCGTCAACGTGTTAAATATATTTATGTTAACAAAGAGTTTAAGAATTAATAAAAATGATTTTTCATCAAATCAAAAATTAAAAATTGTCACAAAACTATAGAAAAACTGTAATTTATTTACATATATTTTCTATATTAATGTTTGTCCTATTTTTATTAAGTTTATTTTATTTGATTAAAACATTATTTTTTTCATAACATAACTTTTAAGTTATGCTGTAAGTGCCTAGTAGTTTACATTCTGTAATTCTCTAACTTATACATAAATAAAAAAGATAATTCCGACGATGACTGCATTTTTTTTACACACTGTAAAATATTTGTAATTCCGTAAAGTGCAATCTTATCAAAAGTATCCCTTTTTTTGTATACTACAATCTCTAATTTAGCTGAAAATGTTTAAATAATAAATTCAAAACCCCAACAAACAAAATGCGGTTGCACGAAATTCCAAACATATACAAATGTAAATTATAAGTAAAAAGCATTGCATAAATTAATTTTGGTTGCCTAATTTATATAGTATACAATTATCAAATATGAACAAAAAACAAAATAATTCTTACGATAAGAAACTCTCAAAAGGATCTTTTAAATTTAATTTTTAAGCTTCGAATTTCTACTTAAGAATCTTCCAAAAAAATCTGAAAACATTTCGTGTTGCACGCGAATTAATGTTTTACCAAACAAAACTCTTATTTTATTTTCTTGGTTATTTGCAAGGAAATTCAAGTCATATCGAGGCACAACAAGAAAATTAATTCGCTTTTTTTTTTTTACATAAATTATTAATTTTTCACAAAAACATTTTTCTTATTTATTATAAATTATTTCGTTGTTTATCGCTTTTCTCAATTTTTAGTTTTTCAAACTAAAAAAATAAAATCAAAAAAAAAATTTCGGAATTTTATCCAAAGAGCATTTGTAACAGTGTAGTACCAATATTTGATGTACTAGATGAATATGATATTGGTCCAATATCTAATACAGTACCAGATGATTGTCCATTTCTATTACCATTTGCTGATGATGTTGCCAATTGATCTTGATTTAATTGATTACCACCACCAACAGCTTGAAATGAACTACCACCATATAAACTATTACCATAACTACCGCCACCATAATAACCGCCAAAATTTAAGCCACCATTATATAAGCCACCATATAGTAAGCCTGGTTGTAAATAATTACCACCTGGGCCATAACCACCACCATATAAACGTGGCGGTGTTGGATATAAATGACAATTTGAATATATTGGACGATGACATGAATAACAGCATGGTTTTATGTGTGGTGGATAAATTGGATGATGATGTATACCTGGATGAGGATGGATTGGATGATGTGGAACTGGTACTGGTACTGGGGCTGGAACTACAGCTGGTTCAAATAATCCATTTATAGCATCGAAAAATAAACCAAATGTACGACCTTCACTCTGTTTAGCAGTACAATTTTTTGGTTGTGAACATGGTAAATTTTTTTGTCTTTGGAGAATACTAACATAATTCCTTTGATGATGATAGGCTTTAAAATAGAAAATTTGAATGCAATAAATAAAGAGAATCCCGCATAAATTAAAAATATGTCAAATTCTTTATTTATAGTGCTACCAAAACAACAAACACTTTGAACAACTCAACAAAAACACTACGTGCATAATTTAAATAAACAAATTTAGTTAAGCAAACCTAAATCACGTTTTCTTCTACCCAAAAATGTTTGGAATAAACCACCATGTTGTGGCTGTGCATTTGTTGTACCACCACTATTCACATTACCAGCAGCATTGGCTGATGTTTGACCATTTTTCGATGCACCAAATGATTTTGAATTTGAATTTGTTGATGTTAAATCAATTAAACCGAAATTCGTTTTTCTAGCATTAGCATTAGCTTGTGCTTTTGCAATATCACCAGTTGCACCAGCATTCGTTGACGTTTGACCACCAGCAATTATTGGATTTGTACCTTTCGATAAATCTAATTTTAATAATCCTAATCCTAATTCAGCACCACCTTTACTATTACTATGTAAACCAATACTTTTTAAATTATCTGATGATATACTTGATCCTAAACCAATACCACCAACATTTAATTCATGACCAACACCACCACCAGATAAATGGCCATTTGTACTACTTTTTGTACCCGTTAATGTACTTGATATACCTAAATTACCAATATTACCACCTTGTGTTAATGAATTTGATTTTGCTATATTCCGACCACTATCATTCGATTGGCTTATAGTTTTTGAATTAGATAATGCTGAATTTAAGCCAATTTGATTACCAATACCAATTTGTTGACCATAATTTTGATTTTTTGCAACTGCAAATGATCCTTGTTGCGGTTGACGACGTAGTAATTGAGCTGAAATAAAACAAAAAAAATAATTTTTAATCAAACTGAAAATTGGATTTCAAACAATATTTAATTGACTTTTGATTAACTTGAAATTCTTGTTGAATTTTTTTTTTTTATAGATTTACAGAAATTTGAATATGAAATTGTTGCTTAAACATAAACTTGTTTTTTTAACTCTCTATTAATTCTAAATTGAAAAATATTTCAATTAAAATTTTTATTTAAATTTTAAGTTCTTTATAAACACCACTATGAGAATTTCAATATAAATTCTTGGTTATTCGCCAAAAAAATTTATATTACGATATTACAAAAAAAAATATATTTTGTTATTTCGTGTGTGAACGTGTAAAGTCTGCCAAAAAAATTAAACTAAAATTCTTTTTTTTTTTTACATTTATATACGCACGTAATTGAGTAAATTTTAAATATTATTCCCAAACGTAATGAATTTGTTTTATATATACCATAAAAAAGTGGTAAATAGTTGAAAATTTTATATAAATATTTTGTTATATACATATATTATACTAAACTAAATAACTCAATACATAATTTGAAAATTCCCAAGAGTAAAATAGGTCACTTTATATGCTAACACTTAACCCCAAAAATTTGACCAAAAACACGATCCAAGTATTATGCAGTAAAAAAAAAAATATATTTTTCCAATGAAAATATCCTTTACACAAATATTATAACACAAAAAAATAATTTTACTTTATCACAAAATGAAATATAATAAATTTTTTTTTAGTTATTTATTGAAATAATCGTGGTTAGTTTTTTTCTGCCAACATAAAATATGTATATATATCTATGTATGTATATGTTGTGTATTTGGCTCAATTAAATAATATTAACATTGAAAATATTGATTTAATATCCGACGCACTATTAAATATCCAATAAATTAAAATTGCAACTAATTTGGATAATAAATTTAATCTTTTTTTTTTTCTGAAACCGATAAAATTTTACAGGTTTACCTCTTTGGGCAAATATTGTAATGCAGTAAAAAAAAAATTTTTGTGATAAATACGATTAGGAAATTCCGGTATATATAATGATAAATTTTGTAGACCCCAGACATAATTAAAGTTTATATATAGTTAAATGTTAATTATACTTTAAACTAATTTAAATTTTCATCCTCATTTTGAATAATTGTGTATAATAATCTCGAATTTTTGGATACCGTGTCTCATTCTGTAATTATTAATTTTAAATGACAAATTTAGTTAAAATTATTATGTTTAGGCTAAATTTATAATGCAGATATTTTAGAGTATACAGGCTAATTAATTAATTGAAGAATAAGTTAATTAGATTTTAGTAATTAAGTATCTTTGATTAACTGCAAGTGCGGTGTCATTTATTTGAGTTATTTATTTAATAATTAGGAAATTGGTGTCTGACATATATTCTTTGTACAATTTTTAGTTCATTTTATATTTTATAAGTATAGTAATTATAACTATAAGTAATTTTAAATAAACTAAATTCTAAGGTATATATATCGAGAACTTATTCCAAAAACTACAACTAGTGATATAATGCACCACATCTAGTAAGGATTATGGTATTGGGTCGGTGAATTGACATAAATCATTTTAGTATTAACGAATTCAGGTCTACTTGGGCTCACTGCAAGCTCTCTAAACCTTAATGAACTATACTTTCACAATATCTGACTTAGGCTATTTGAATACTATCACAATATCTGACTATTTGAAAGCCAACTTCTAATTTTCTCTTCTAGACACAATCTAACAATTATGGTTACCAACACTGTGCACAGTATTAATAAACATTTATTTAAAATCTCAATTTATTTAATAATTTAAATTAAATTATAATTTACCTTGTGGATTATTATTAATTATTATAGAAAATATTATAAATATTCCAAATATAATTGAATGAAAATTAATTTGATTTTCCATTGCCAAATTTTGAGACAAGAATTTTATTTAAAACCGATTTAAATATTTTTAGTTTATTTTTTTTTTTTAAGTATGTCTGAACGTTTAAACGAATATTGTTTAACTAAAAATGATTTTTTGATTTAAAACTCGATTTACCTAATATTTTTTAACGATTAAACTTGTTTCTAAAATAATTTATAAAATATTATATATTTTTTTATATTTTGGGGAGATTCTATTACATAATTAAATATTTTGGTTTTAAGTTTCAAACCATTTGGTGATTATCAGAGAGTATTTATATTTTTTTGAATAATGTATGTAGAAATTTACATAATGATGTTTTTAAACCGTGACATCACTAGTGTTATCACGAGCAATAATCAAAATATTTTTGAAATAGCTTGTTTTTGGATGAAAATTTGCACAATAATGAACTAGATTTTTAAAATTTCGTTGATTTATTTAGAATTTAATATGAAATAAAATATTATCACTATAACGGTGGTGGTAGATTGAACGTAAATATGTGAAATATAGCGCAAAACAGAACTATTTTATAATTGGTGAATGAATTCCAATATTATTGAGGTGATTTAACAGTAAATTGGATTACTTAATTTGAAACCATCATGGTACCTTCCAGTATCTGTCCAACTCAGATGAAAAATTAGTTACATAATTTAATGTTAGAATATTCTTATAAAACAAATTTACATTTTTTATCGCATTGCTTTGAATCGACTTAAAAAAACAAATCAAATATTTATTTAATAAATCGTTAAAAAACTATTTAAGTTTCTTTTAAATCACAATTTAATTGAATTATTATTAAATTTCAAAACCCTCTAATTCATTTTTTTGAAAATATTTCATATACCACAAATTTATTTAAAATATACAAAAGTTATTAGTCGTTTTCGGTCTAAATTGTCAATTTTTAATCTTAATCTACATACTCATATTTACTAATTGTTCCAAATTTTTAGTAAATTTTTCTGATATTGAATTAAATTTTAATACAAATTTAACACAGATTCATTACAATTTATAGAACCTAATGACCTAAGTTCTATTACACCAAAACTGTGACCACAATTACAAAAACGTCATAATTATTTTGTAAAAAAAAAAAAGCAATTATAATTTTGAACTTAAAAATTTCACATTTAATTATATTAAAAGCTAATTTTTAATTTTTATAGAAAAAAAACAAATGAAATTTATTAATTCGAATATAATTTAAATGAATTTTTATAATTTTGAAAATTTATAAAAAACTAAAAAAAAGGTTATTTTTCTGAAATTATAAATAAATTTCATTATAAATATTATTTTATATAGAAATTAAATTTCAATAATTTGTCTTTTAAAATTAACTAAATTCTTCGATGTGGAATTAAAATTTGATTTTGAACTTTTATAAAAAAAAATTGTATTTGAATTAAATCGAAATATCTAGTTAATTAAACGAAATTTTGCATTCAGTCAAAATTTATTTATTTTGTAAATTATTTAATAAAAAAATTCCAATTATGAAATATTTGAATAACCAAAATATTGAGAAATGAGTTTCAATTTATTTATTTGAACTTCAATGTAATATCATTTGAGTATTTTAATCTTTTTGCTCTAAATATTATAGTTAGTGTATAGTAAATATATAATTGAGTAATTTTGAGTAATTTTGAAAAAATATACAAATTTAGTTACAATATAATTAAACATGAAAATTTAATGAAATTTTTATGAAAAATTTAAATTTTTAAAATGATTGTCTACAATTTTATTATAGTTTTTAAAAATTCTACAATGAATTGTAATTAATTAAAAATAGTAAAATTAAATGTATATAACTTTATTTTGATTTAATTTATATTTAAAAAATTTGAATACTTTTCTCTTTGAAAGCCAACATCTAAATTTTAACTTTATACAATTTTGTTTTTAACAAATTAATTATAGCAGACAAATCAAATGGAATACTTGAATTAATACTTTTTTTTTTTAATTTAAATGAAACTATTTCCCTAAAGTCATAAATTTTTAGTCATAAATCAATAATTTCCCTTAATTTCCACTTTTATCTGGCAAACAGATCTGTCCGGTATATATTATTGGAAAACTCTCAATGATAACTATAGAAGATAAACTATGTTATGTAAATTTTATCCAAGTCGCAAAAATCTGCCTGTAAAATTTACCTGAACTTGGAACAATCCTCCGGATTTAACTCTCCAAAATCTATACAAATAAATAAACAAACAAAAATCAGAAAAGGATTTAAAGTCATCAAGAGAGATGACGATTATTTTTTTTTTAATAATATCCTTTCAAAATCAAAATCAACAATTCACTTATACGTATTTTTGTTGTTTATGGAAAATTTACGTTATTGCATAATATTTTATAGATTATTATTACCAGTGTGTAGATAATATTTCGAAAAAAAGGACTATAAAAACTCTTTGGACTTATTTCTAAAGAGTCCTTCTTTGGAAATATTTTTTTTTTTAGAAGGATGATCCAGGTAAATTATATATTTTCTAAAAGATTTCATTTTTATGAAATACTTAAATGAAAAACTCTCAATAATAATAATAATAGGAAATATTGTTAGTGATTTTGATACAATTTCAATATTATTTGGATAAGAAACTTAACTAAATAAAAAAAAAATGTACACAATAAAAATATAAAAAAAAAAAACTGGGATCTGAAATTTTATAATGAAAGGATTTTTTTCCAAGGATATTATTTTGTAAAAAAAAATTATGTTTTTTTATCTGTCGTTTGTAATATTTCTTAAAGGAACAACATATAAAATTTATGGATTATTTTTGATTGTGATCAAATATTTCTTTAATGAATATCTGATTTAAGGACATTTATTTCTATATCCTTTATGGAAAATATTTTACCCAGATCATCATTTAAAGTACATATATATCTTATAAATTAAATACTTTATTATATTTTTAGTAAATAAATTTAAATTATTATTAGTTTATTTTCTTCCGCAATATTTTTAGAAAATTTAAAATTTCCTTTAAAATTTTTTAATTACATATATAAATTACTGTAACAAAAATATTATATTTAACAGTTTTGTTGTAAAACTTTTAATTCCAAAAATTCAATTATAACATTTTTGGCTAATTAAAAGATTCCTTCTTTGTTACATAGAAAGCATAATTAAATTTTATGCAAAATAATACTAAAAAAAAATCCACTATAGCAAAACTTTGAAATTATCAATAATTGAGAATAAAATCAAATTTTATAGAAGTGGTGAAATGGAAAATATCGAAATATATAACAAAATAAATTTTATATAAGTTTTCCCTTTGTAAAATTAATTTAATAAATTATCGTAATATGAAATTCTTTTGAAATTCAAATATTTCTTAATTTTTTTATATTTTACTATGTATATAATTTTCAAGTATTTGTAAACAAAAACTATTATTGATTTTCCTTAAAACATTAAAGGATATTTTGTAGTCATGTTAACAGTTTTAATCGAATTAATTTTTTTAATTTGCATAGAAAATATTTTGCAAAATCGATTTTAAATCAATAATTATATGAAAATGTTTATAATTAAATGTTGGAATGCAGATGAAATATTTTGATAAATAATTGAAATTGTATAATTAGCAAATATAAATATAAAAAAAAATTCAAAATATTAAATTTATTTAAAATAATTTTCAATAAATTAAGATTTTTAATATATAATATTTATAATAATATTAAATTTAATGTAAATATATTTAGTTAGTAAACTCTTACATCGTTTCCTTTTAATTAAGATAATTCCAAAATTTCCACACACACAAAAAACTATATTACTATTACCCGAGCCCTAACAAACTCCTTCAAAAAAAAAAATTACTTTTTCATAAATAATTCATCTTACAAAAAACCAAAAACCGAAATTTATATTTCCTTTGATTATAAGAAAATCATCTTCTTTTTTTTTTTTTGACTCATTACAAATAAGCTAATTTTATTATACAAAAATTGTTGCTCATTCCAAAAATTAACCACAAAGAAAAGAAGAAAAAAAAAACCAACCATTTTCAACCTTAAGACCCTTTTAACTAATTCCATTCACGCTTTATTACATTCCCAACTTGCCAGAAAATCAAAATTATTTTTCACTTTACACACACAAAAACAAAACAAAATATATGGGAAAAGTGTTTTTTTTTTTGTTTTTTGCTCCTTAAAGGAAAATAGTTTTTCCCTATACGTTAAAAATTTTAGTTGGCATATAATGAAACAAAAAACTTTTACATTAATATATGTTTCAGTTTTTTGTTGTTTTTTTGGAGTTAGAAACCATCTTTGATTCATTGGTTTACTCTGTACATAATAATTCATAATAATGTTCACGAAATTTTTGAATATTATATTTTCTACTTATAATATAAAATATAATATATTAAAAAATATGTGTGCTCGATTAACTTTTTTCGTATAACATATATCGCTATATTTATCAAACTGAAATGATTTCTTATTCGTTCAGAAAACATTATACCATTATACAAAAAACATACAAAAAGGATATAACATAAAATAGCATCTATATATTTCCCAAAAAAATTTCATTCATATACTCATCAAATATTAGTTTTTCTTTATACGATGTTGATTTTACTATATATACTTTTTCATACTTTTCAGTTTCGTCGCGAATTTCACAGGATATAATATATATATATTTCTTTAAGTTATAAGGATTTTCGTTTTTTAAAAAAAAAATGTTTATACAGTCTTAAAATGATTAGAGTTTGATGTGTGTACAAGGATGAAATAGAAAAAAAGGATATGTGAAATAAATAATTTCTAGAGAAATGAAGGATTTCAAAAGGATGAATATGAGTACAAAAATAAAGTTTATCCTTATATAATATGATTTTTTATATATACATGACCATATATTTCCGACCATATTTTCTTCCGTTTTTCAACGTTTTAAAAATAGAAAACTTTAAATTTTCAAGAGTTAAAGTTGTAAATCGGATCGATAACATTTTTTTATTGCAGGATTATTTAATACAAAAATATAGAAAAATTTTAAAATGATATTATGATGTGCGTTTTATTGTTGCATGCGATAAATATTTTTGGTTTTAATATTTTTTGATATTTTCATTTAAATATTTTGTATTGTAAAAAGGATATTTTCTGTAAATTTTTAATTAGTAAATTATTCAAATTCAAATTGATTCAAAGAAATTCAAATTTTTAAGGAATTTTCTATATTTAATTTTGTAAAATATTCAAGAAATTTTTTGTAAAATAAATTAACCTTTTCTTTTACAATCGAATAATTTCTTTATATTAGATGAAATTTTTGTATATTAATTGTTTTCGCTTAAAGGCAAACAAAATGAATTTACACATTTTCTTTTCTGTTATATATACCTTCATTAAATTATACGGTTTTTACATAAGGATAAAAGACCTTAAGGATAATTTTTAAATAATTTTCTTTTTCTTTAGAGAATTCTTTTACAATAAAAAATTTATTCACTTATTTAATTTCCACTTTATAGAGTCATCAATTTCATTAATTTAATTAACTTTTCTATATGCAAAACGAAAAATTATTCTATTAAATACAAAAAAAAAACGACGTATTTGTATATGCCCGAATTATATACGTTTCTTTAATTATTAATATTATTTTTGTTGTTATTTAAAAAATAATATTTATTATTACGACACCATATATCCTTTTTATATATAAATTTTTATTATATCATTATAATATTCTTATATAAATGCACATGATAAAAGGATACAAAAATTACATATTATATTATTTAACAAAATATAACGTATATTGTGTGCGTAAAATTCCCTATGAACAAACAAAACAGAAAAAATTTCGAATAAACATATAAACGCAATGAATTAATTTATATTCAAGAAAGCCTAAAATGGTTTTTTTTTTTTATATTAAAATTTATATTATTATTTTCATTGTTTTTCTTACAAATTTTCGTCCTTAACTATACGTGTACTATAGGACATATAAATAAAATTTTAGTTTTTTTTTTTTGTTGTATTTCTTGTGCTGTTGCCATTTTATGGTGTCCCGAGAACGGAAATAGATCGTAAAAAACCAATAATTATATTTTTTTCAAGAATATTTTTTCATCATATAGCAGCTATATACGTTCTTTACGTCTTTGATCCGTTTAACCAAATCCCTATACACACAACCAAAAACGGAAATATTTAACTCTGAAAGTGAATTCCTTAAAGGAAAAAAAAAAGAATTTTCTTTTTTTTTTTAATAAATTGATATAAAGTAAAAAACAAAATAGAAATTTTTCATGTTGAAGACATGTTTAGACCATAAACACATATATGTATATCCAGGATATACACAACAAAATCAACAGAAGCAAAACAAAAACTATATAATAAAAACGTTGATCGAATACAAAATACACTTTCCTTCATGGAGAAAATTAAATCTTAATAGGTTTAACAAATTTTCTTATTTTATTTCATTTTTCACAACAAGAACAACAAAATTTTTAATACCAAGAATTTGGATTGGACGACGAAGAATTTGGGTGAATTTGAAAAGTTTATTGAAATTGTTGTACATATTTACTAATGGCAATATAACACTTGATTGTTTATAATAAATAAGTTAAAACTACCTGGAAATAATATAAGAAAATTGTAAGTTTAATGAAAATGTTTGGAAAAATAACATTTTTGTTTTTGATATTTACTACCAAAAAGGAAACTTATAAAATGTAAATTTGTGGGAGTATTTAGAAATGTTTCTCTTAAATTGATTAAAATTTGATCATTTCCTTTTAAATTACAACATTTTTATGTATATTCAATTTAATTTTCATTTAAATTTAATTTCATTTAAATAGTTATAAGGATTGTATGTAATATTTATTAAGGTGTTTTATATTAGGTACGCGTATGATCAGTTAAATTGTAACTAATATTTTATCAGTTAAATCAGTTAACTATAATCAAAATTTACATTTTCTAATATTTTTCGATGAAAGTTTTGAAGAAATTTTTAACTTTAATCAATTGATATACTAAATCTATCAATTGACTAAATTAGTCTACATTCAGGAAGATATTAAGAATTTCGACTTTAAAATATAAATAAAAATTATTATTGGCCTTTTAACTCCTTGAAAACTTGTTAAAGAATCTTAGAGACTTGATATAAAATTGTATTTCGGAAATTTTTGTATGAAAATTTGAAAGTTTTTCTCTTAATTTACATTAACGCCATATTTTTATAATTATTTAACTTTCATTTTGAATGGTTTTTTCCATTTTCTGTTTCGAGATCGCTAATAAATTTTATAATTTCACCATAATTTCTATTCATAAAATTTAAATTCTGGGAAATTGTTTGCGCGATTTTTAATTGGTATCCAGGGCTCGGATTCTCTGAGTCGATAAATACACGATATCGAAATCTAACGATAAATTTCCTATTTGGAATTTTATCATACGATGATCGAGTATAAAACGATAAATTTCATTCGATAGGTATTTTGTTATCGAATGAAATTATTTATCAAAAATAATTAAATCAAATTCAAAAAAACAATAATTTTTTATATAAAGCCTAGTACGCTGCTCTTGCTAAACTTAATTTTAATAGTAGAGATAAATAATGAAGTTTTAATAATTAGTAATTAAATATTATTAATCATTAATTAATAATTAACTAAATATTAATATTTAATAATTGAAGTTAAATTTTATATGGAAAATTTGGTTTATCCAGAGCAGTGTACTAGGCTTAGCTATATAATTTGAAATTATATTTGTCATATATAATTTGACATTATTATTGAAGTAAAATCTAGTACATTTTATAAATAATTTCGACACGATATAAATCGATTATCGTGATTACAATTTTTTATTTCGAGAATCGTTATCGAAATTTTTACTCGATTATCGTTCTACGCGATATCGTCTCAGAGAATCCGAGCCCAGATTATTTGAATATGTAATTTTTTTTTCAATCTTAATATACATAATATTTCAAATTTTCGATACAATTTTATTTTTATATAAGTATTAATACCCTTTTTCCATTGACAGTAATTAAATTTACCAAAAAAAAAAAACAATTCTTATATTTCTTTAACCTATCAAAATTATGTAATTTTATTTTATATATATATATTTTTGTTATACTGAATCTGAAAAAGCAAAATATACATAATTAAATATTTAAAATATAATTGAAATTTACAATTATTTACTCTGACATTCTTCAAAACATGAAATTCTTCAAAAACGATTCAACTTTTTTAATTTAAATTTAATAAAAAAAATTTCAAAATAGTTTTCTATCTTTTCTTGATGTTCTATAATTTTACAAAATACAAAAAAAATTTACAAAAAAAAAATGTTAAAAAAATTCCTTTAAAATTTCATTAAACCAATTTATATAAAAAAAATATATTTTTTCATCAAATTTCAAAAAGGGATTTATTTAATTCTGGAATGAAATGTAAAAGGTAAAAATATTAAATATTTTTCATCATTTTTCACCCAAAACAATTTTTGTTTTTAACAAAATTAATTAATAAAACAAACAAAACTAAAATATCAAATCATAAATTTTCATAAAAAAAAAAAAAAAAAAATCTGTTGTTGACTTATTAATGTCCTTAAAGCATTTGAAATTTAAGAGAAACAACAAATTTGGAGAAACAGTGATGAATTATTAATTTAAATTAAACAAAAATAAAATTGTTTAAAAATTTTTGTGTAAAATTTTTTTTGAAAAAAAAAAAAAATTATTTATATAATTTAATTTCTCATAATATATATTAAAATCTGTCTTTTACATAAAATGATATTTTCTGACATTTACCACAAAAACAAAGAAACCAAACA